>JTDE01002313.1:58990-76564 GCA_014338405.1 Paragonimus skrjabini miyazakii | reverse complement strand
GCAGGATTCCGATCCGGTCGAGGTTGCGTTGACCATATCTCTACCTTGAGACGGGTCTTGGAACATCAGCACTGTTACAGCCAGCCGACAGCCGTGGCCTTTTTGGCCCTGTAGGCTGCTTTCAATTCAGTTGCTCGTAACATTTTCTGGAGCTGTCTCCTTCGCAAGGGAGTACCGGAGAAATACGTGATCACTGTATGCTCACTCTGCAAGCAGGGTGAGAGTTTATGGACAACTGTCTCGGGCGTTCACCACTTCTGGTGGTGTTTGTCAGGGGTGTCCGATTTCCCCCTTCCTGTTCAATTTTGTCATGGACGACATTCTGGAGGGTGCGCTTCGGGAATACAGTGAGCTCGGTGTTGGGCTCCTTCCTGGCGCTAGATTGACCGATCTGGGGTATGCGGACGACATTGTCTTACTTAGCTCCTCTGTCAAAAACATGCAGACCATGCAGGACAGGTTGAGCGACCGAGCTGATTTGTATGGAATGCGCTTTGCACCTTCAGAGTGCAAAGTGTTGGTTCAAGACTGGGGCACTTCAACTCCTACTTTTTTATTGCAGGTAAATTGCCTGAGACTGTGGACAGTTTCACATACTTGTGTAGCACTATCTCGTCAGCCTGTAATATTGCTGATGAGATATCAGCGTGGATTGTAAAGGCACGCGTTGCCTTTGCCAAACTGCGTCATCTGTGGCGTCGAGAAGACGTCCGGTTGTCGCTGAAAGGAAGAGTATATAATGCCTGTGTGCGTTCCATTTTGCTTTATGGTTCGGAAACGTGGCCTGTTCACAAGGAAGATATCAACAGGCTTACTGTGTTTGACCATAGTTGTCTCCGTGAATTGGCCCATATTAAGTGGACTGATCGCTGAGCAATGTGGCAGTTCGCCGATGCGTATTCCGGAACGCTCGGGATGCGCGATCAGTTGGTCAGCTAATTACGTTGCACAGCTTGCGATGGTTGGGTCACGTACTCCGTATGTCATCTGATCGTTTACCGTACCGGGCATTATATGCTGAGGCCACCAACAGTTGGGTCAAACCACGTGATGGTCAAGCAACAACATGGTCACGAAATATGAAGGCCCTGACTGCTCCATTGAGAAAAGTGGGTAGGTGTCGCCTGCCTTGCTAGGGTCCTCGTGATCACTCAAACCGCTGGATAGAGACACTATCCAAGATGGCTAAGTGTCGCAGTCAATGGCGTGCCTGTATCCATGCCATTTCTAATTCTTTCTGTTAGTCTTCTCTCAATAATTTTCAGCCTCCTCAGTGATTGAACTAGGCAACAATGTGTTCCAGTGCTGCTTCATATGAAGTGTCGTGTTGAAGTCCAAGCGGCCTTCTTTATCAATTTGTAAGTTGGATCCTTAAATGTGGTACGACATCATGAACTGAGACGATTGTGTATCAGTTATTTTATCTCCCTTTTTGTCGCATCTGTTTTTGTGCATATTTCAGTCACTTCACCTTCTTTAGTAATTTTTTTTGCTCTAAGCATTTTCTGGAACAAAATTGTATTTATTTCAGCCGATATTGTACTATAGCGCTCTCTATATCGTTGTTTGATAACCTTCAATAAAACGAATGCGATTGGAGTTTACCTGCCCCATTAAATTGTTGAAGTGTTTCATTTGCCTGAACTTTAATCGCATCCCTCTTTCTTCCACAAGAAACGGTATCTGTTAGCATTATCTCGCGTTTTCTCAAACTGCCGCAAAACAGGGTGCTTCCAGAGACAAGTAGAGTGAAATCTGTGCACAAAAACTAGACAAACGTAGACAAAAGAGTTCAGTTAAAGAAGAAACAGCCCAGATTACAAAAATGACATTTGACTACTTAGTCCATGGGACTATTGACTCCGACCATAACGTGTATACTGTTATGAACTCGAAAACATTCAGCTCCATGCACTAGAAAATTAATTCATCTAGTGAAGACATCGGACAATGGCATCATTCAACACATGGGATATGAACTTGGTTTACATCGCAGACTCTCAGGTGTTGTTCAGCACAAAGACTAAACTGGCAACAGAGCAGATTGATTCCAGACTGATAATAAAACAAAATTTACGTGTAGCTCAAACTGTAAGTCAGGTGATAGTATTCCAACCCGTCAATCGATCATTTTAAGCAGAACAGGATTGGTGGAAATTATTGATAGATCTTGTGAAATTTGTTCCATTTCCTATTGTGATTGAAAAATTAATAATCTACACCCACATCACCTTAAATAGCAAGTCGGTTCTATCCCATTCGTCTTCATCTATGTTTGAAGTCGACTGAAACTTCAACCTGAAAATCAAATCGTTATTTCACTGATGAGAATAGATGTTGCAGAAATGCGTAACCGAATCCTGTAGTCCAGTACAGAATCTCCACCTTATCACATTAGTAAGTTTACTTAGCGGTCATTCCTTCATCTTCCTCTGTCCTTTTCACGTCTAGGAACGTCTTCTCAAACCATTGGGTGGCTACGCTGGTTATACTGGTGAATGGCGTGAGTTGGCATTGACCATTTCCAAGGTAAGCTATGGGCCAAGCTGAAATTCCATGTACATGAGATGAATAAAACGGAATTTTATTTGGAATTAATTTAGTTGTCTTCCGCTATTATAGTCAACCTCACATTTCCTGCATCTGATTTGACGTTATATTCCTTAAATATCTCCCTCACTGAGACTGTACTTTAGGGTCTAACCTGCTAAGGACAGTTGGTTTGATACAAATTGTCATTCTGTAATGTGTGAAAGCTTTAGCACTACGATAATCTAGTATGTTGTCATTTACAATCGAAACATACAGATCGCTTAATAACTCAGTTTTTCGTTAGATACGACGCGTGACAAAAGTCAGTACTTAAAACGCTCACCCATTCAGATCGTTCTTATCATCATCCTCAGAATTCTCATCGTCGACAACCATACATCGGGGAGTGACACATTTGCTTATTTTTACGCAACCATGAAACAAGAATCAGGTCTTAGCACTGAAAAATGGAGTGAGTGGAGTGTCTAACACAGCATTTAGCTGCCTAAAGAGTTTAACATAAGGAATTGCTTTCTAACTCCACACAAAATCAGCGCACTGAGACTCATGGTTGGTAGCATCCGATTCGGATTTGCATGTCACAGTGACCGAAGCTGAAGAACGCCTTCTTATAACGCTCATCACAAGTGCCTTGTGTTGAACCATTAGTGGCTTTGTTCAAAATCACATACGCAGTATAGACTACAAGACATGTGAGCGGAGGATTTTGTAGTGTAACATGCAAGCCAGCTATTTACACTATGATTGTCCGTTACACCTACGAACTAACTGTGGGGAATTGTGGAGACACCGGGGAACAGCGTTCTTGCGAAGTAGGGGTTCCAACAGCAGTCCTGTAAAACAAAACAAGAAACAAGCATGAACCAAAGGCTCAATAAGCCATCCACACGACCTACACAAACGAAAACTAGAACGGCTCCAGCAGCACAACAGCACGCCCCGTTACACAATTCAAATTCAACCTGTGGGTGCTTGCTGGTTTCGACCACACGTTACAGTAGACCAGTCGGCTAATGCTCGTTAGCCAAATGATGGACTAGTATGACATTGAAGCTCTTATCTCTGGAAAACAAAAAGAGACTCCAGTGATAAAACCCAGGGTAAGAAGAAGGGTATTGAATAAATAAGGCAAGGAGTAGTTTGCTATCGGCGCACATATTATGGCACTTTAGTTCCGATGAAGAAGAAAAACAAAACTTTAAAGTTTGGCCGAAGGACAGACAAGATATTCATCGTTATACGCGCCAACAATGCTTAAGAAAAGAAAACGATAAAGGACCACATTGACCAAGGCTTCTGAAAAGAAGATAGGGTGATTCAACCAACGATACTGGTCCCTGGTCATACACCTTCGAGTTAGCACCACACACCGGTGAGTATGTGAAATAGCATTTGGCACATCACAAAAACCTTTGCCATTTGGTCAGGAGTACTGTGAAGGATACGAATACGAATATACAAATCGGAATTTTAGCCTCCCTTCAGTCGAGTTGATATTTCGAGCGGGTTGGGGTGTAAAGATCAATTGACGACTCCACTAAATCACAAAGTATAAATAACCTGAACTGACTACCAACAATGAGCCACATTCTCCGTGAGCTATAGGGTGTTTTTAGTTTAGACATTATGATAGTCGGCATTTTGTATGGGATCTTGTTGATCGAATAGAAGACGTTTCTGCTCAGTTGCCTGTTTGAACTCGTTCACGTATAGGGGACTGTGAAGCAATGAGCAACGACTGTTGACCGTTTCCCGTCAATTGATCTCATATCAAGTGGATTGTAAAATTAGGCAATCAGTAACGTGACAATGTTAGGAGAAAATTATTTTCCATGAAAGCCGTGTTTCTATTGTTTTGAATAAAATGATGAAACAAACGGAACCTCGTTTTTAGGTAAACCCCTTATAGTCACGTAAATAACCATTTGTAAACCAGCATTCATTCTAACACAAGCCCTGTTCCGGCCATTTATTTGATCTCCTATCCTGTTAGTGTCACTCTTAACAAGCAGTAATTGGTTCATCGTTCCCGAATAGGTCCCCCTTACCAACATGCACACTAGCTTCAGTTTATTTAGCCATTCACTTGCAATCGCCTTGATGTTATCACCGGCAAAACAGATCGGTGTTGGCGTTGATTGATTAACAAATGTCTTCATGAACAGTTTTTTCTGTCAGTGACGTGAATGGGTAGCTGAGCAGATAACCGAACAAGTAATTCGTGGTCACCGACTGCAATGTTGTTGGTGGCAGCAGGTCATAACGTCGACTCAATCAACTCTTTCGTTGTCTTGTTTCATAGCATCAAGCCCAAACAAATTCTTGGGGATCGGTGAAAGCTTGCTGATCAACTAACGACAACCAGAGTTATATGAGTTCGAGGTGTTAATTCAGCCTAACACATTATATAGGTTTTGACGTTTCGGTTCACCTTTTCGACAGCTTCCACTTACTCGTTGTTGCTGTGCGCATTATGTGTAAAATCATGCTGGTAGTATATTGATGGGATGAAGAGAAACTCGAACTGTTAATATTCCAGGACACGTCATTTTACCATCCATCATTCTTACCTGCTCGTTTTCACATTTATGTTCTCGTGACAGGAGATCTTTCTGCAAAACCCGGACGTTCGGTGGGATGATATCATTGGACTGAATTCCGCCAAACGACTCGTCAAGGAAGCGGTGGTCTATCCGATTAAGGTTTGAAATTGAAACGTGACCTGTGCGTAAACATTCCAGCGCCAGCTCATTTGATTGGTTGTTTCCTTTGTTCACTGTTGCATAATACAATATAGGCACAATGGGTTAATTCGAATTTTCGAAGGTTTTCAATTTAAAACTCTAAAAGTTACATCATATTTTAAATGAAATTAGAAACACATGATTATCACCCGCTGTATTCAAATTATCTGGCTGATCACCGGTGACAAACAGAAGGGGCCTAACGTCCACCAGATGGACGTTGAGTGACGCGTCCGACCGCCATAATTACGAAATGACAAAACGAATATTGATGGTGTTAACTACGGTATTATTGGTTGGACGGTTACCACACAAACAGTGTACAAACACAATTCATTCCCAGTTCCAGCAGTACAACAGAAGCGGACGAAGAGTTATGAACGAAAGAGATAACCAAGTATGACCGTTACACAAAAAGAATAGAAACCAAATCTTCTGCAATCATACAACCTCAGACCAATAAGAATTATGTAGTGTTGACAACCGATGAACATGGCTTACGTGCACGTGTCATGAGAGAACACGTGGATGTGTCCGATCAGCGAGAAGGCAATAAACAGATTCTAATCGGCCGGATTTTAGACAATAGGTTAACGGGACACGGAATGGAGTAGGAAGAATTTTATCTACTTTTAGGGTAGTCTGTAAATGGGCTGAAGTTGTTGACATGGTTACATTTAGTGTTTAGTTTTCGAGTCTACTATTCACAGTACCATTTGGTCAGTCTGGAAGAGGAATGCTTAAAATGTGATGTGTACCGACTGAAAGTCTTTTTCTCCGGGTCATTGTTTGTCTTGAGAACACTGTTCGATATGGTTGCAATGAAGAACGGTTTTATTCATAACTTTTCGACTCCCAGCAATCTGATTAAAAATAGTTCGCCTCATGTTGAAAACCTGTCCTTCACAGACACATAAAATCATTAATGGTGACTGGATTGATAGAACGCATGCTGTCTTTTTTTTTAAAGTGTTTACATATTTGTTACTCTGTTTACTTTTGCCCAAATTTCCAGTATCCGCAGCTGTTTACAGGCATTCTTTCTCCTTGGAAAGGTCTTCTACTCTACGGCCCTCCAGGTAAATTAGACACCACATTGGTTCTGTTTTCAAACGTTTACTGTCAACTTATGGTAAAAACTGTCACCCCGTAAATGATCAATGTCTAATCGGCTATAGGTATTGTTCTTTATTGCATCTGGAAACAATAGTATATCGATCACTCTGTACATGCGATTGTTGAATCTCGTCATCAGCAAATTGGAATGGTTACAAGATGTCTTGTGTATCAATTATGTACCTTGGGCTTCTTAAAAGTTTACTGTCGGTATTTTGTATAGGCATAACATTCACCAGAGCCAAAACAAAGTCAAATAAACCCGATTCATTCGGATGCAAAGTAAATCAGGACGCTACGAGCTGAAAGTTGCCGGAAATTGTTTGTGTTGCATGTGTTCTACATGAAAATTGACCAGATGGGCTTTTGTGTCTTCAACTAGAAGATAAAAACCGTTCAGATGATCACTAAGCAATGTCATGCCAAAGTGCCACTAATGAATACATGTGATATATCATTGTGGTTCTAGTTCCCGACTGAGCATTTGCAACACAAGACTGGAACTGCTGCTGATCTATCGGATAAGAGTGCTTAATTTGTAGCCTACCATGGCACAAGTTCGTTGTTCATGTTTGGTTTGCGCTCTGGTTTTTTAACAGTGAGCAGGCAGATACGGGTTTCTGGAAACCAACAGAATCTGATTTGGAACCAGTTAGAAAACATAATTTTTATGACTCATCAGCAACCAAGGAGGTGAGCACGGACTTGGTATATAGAAATTAAAAATAGCCATGTGCAGTGAAAACACGGAAGAATTCTAGTGGCGTGCCTGACATTATGATTGAATATTACTCACCTCCCCGCCAGTCAAAGCCCGCCATCCATCGGTTGATATTCACTTGCACACGACTTTTATGATTCAACCGAATCATCAGAACGAAACGTGAACGATTACACCGTTTGTTATGGGATTTCTTGTTCCAGTTTTGACCAAGTCAAAAAGTGCTCGTTGTTTTACTGAATTGCCGAATCTATTCATTGGAACAACAGTAGATAAATGAGTTTACGAATTTGTCTTGGGTGTGACCAGGTGAGATTTCCTTTGTGGATTTAAGTTTAGAGGATGCACCGAAACATATCGTAAATGTGAATATCAAACCAGAGGCTGGTGCGAATTAAGCTGTTCTGAGCTGGTGCACATTGGGTCCTTAGATTCCACGACCGGGAACGTTTAAACTAGTGTTATGCTCAAAGGAACTTCTTGCCTGTCAATAAAAAAACTTGCAAGAATACATTCTGTCTAAGCGGTGTAACATTTTTACATGGTTTTATTGTCCGCTTTACACAGGCTTGAGAGACACCGAAAGCTTCAACTTGCCTTCAGACTGACCTATTAAACTTATGTTTAGAACTCGCCGGTTGTGCACAGTATCACTTGGGGCTGATGCTGGGTTGCTGAGTTTGAAAATTCTAGGCCACTACTTTTCACTCTCCACGATAAGAAAATACCGTTTATGTACCATTGATGATCGGAACGATGTACCTAGTGACAGATTGGGGTTGGTCGTTTCGTAGGCTCCTTACGCCAGAAAGTCAACAAACAGTTGGCCCACTGTGATTCTACAGTAATCACACGAATCGTCAGGAGGTTATATATTGAAGGATATTAGAAATGCCTATGAACGTCTTATTCTGTGCTATACGGTTCAGAACTATATGCAAAGGATGAGCACACAGCAAGTTTAGTGGGTTGAATTTTGAATATCATTAACTGCAAGACTGTGAATAGAAAACAGCTCCACGGCAGAGTAAACAAACAACTAGATAATATAATATAAACCATGGTTTGTGGGGCTTAATAAGTGCACATCTTGACAGAAATAAAACGTACGGAGAAAACGTTGCTTTTTTCCGGATGGTCTGAGGTTGTGAGAATTCATACGAGCCTGGGATGACATATAGTAACCGAACTGCAAAACCTTGATCACTGCTATCGAATTCGAACAAAATCTATCTGATGCACAGTTAGAAGTTTTGAGTTAATTTTATCGACCAATCGAACCAGAAGGGGACTGCAATCATTCGTAACTCTAAAAATCACCTAAAGTTTCTGTGCATTTCCCTCTTTTAACACTTAAGTCAGTCATATATTCATGACTCTGATACTCAGTGTAATATACACGTTGGCCGTTTTCTATTCTGACTGCCACTTGTGGACCACCTCCGGGAAACGTAGAAACACCGGGGGGAGTGTTCTTCCAAAGCAAATGTTCCAGCGATAGTCGTGTAAAAGAAGACAACAGGAACAAACATGAACTAGAGGTCCAATAAATCATGCATACGATTTACACAAACAAGAACTAAAATGCCGTTAGCAGCATGACGGCAAGCCTTGTTATACAATTCAAATTTAATCCATGCGCGCATGTTAGATACTGCAATGAACATTAGAGTGGGTGGGTGTCGCCTCCCTGGTTGAAGTCCTCGTGATCACCCAAATCGCTGGTTGGAGACGCTATCCGAGATAGCAGTATGCCGCGACTAACAACAGGCCCGAAGTCTCAGTTCTTCTGGTTAATATGGCTCCATCAATGTTTTTGTTTTAGTAAAATTTTCTTCCATGTTATTTCACGTCATTGTTAAGGTATTCGACGGCCTGAGCCATGGTACGTTCTGGTAAGCCTCGTAGCCTTTGGAGAGGACTAAATAAATGAACAGAAGCCTCATCCGAAGGAGGTTACAAACTTGTTTACACAAAGCCTCCTCAACAAGCTCACATCAACGTTTTGTTTAATTACTCCTAACAATATCAAGGTGAACAATCAATAGGCAATCGGTGGAAATCGTAGACCACACCAATGTTAACAGAAATGTAATACCAGAATTACAGAAAGGTGTATCACCTCCTATAACTTTTGTCGAAAAATCAACTTCATCTTCAAATCTTACATGACTTTTTTTGTTTGTTTTTTTTGAAATTCATATGCATCCAGTGACTATCAAATGCTGGACATTCAAATGAGAAATAGAATATTGCGAAATTATGAGACCGTAAAGCACCATATACTTTAGGCATGAGAACATACTTCAGTTTTCGTCATTATGTGGCACCGAACACCACAACATTTAATATAGCTTACTTAATATAACTTATTTAGGATGTATATCTCTTTCGGAGATCAGTTAACTTACGAAGTTCAATTTAAATTCTTACCTCAGCTATGGAGTAGCAAAACAGAGATATGGAAGAGAAACATGTAGTAAACGAATCAAAACTCCCAATCTCTAAAACACCATTCTGTTCAGTGCAAAGCAAGAGTCTAGTTGAAGAAGACTGATGGGTTTACTTTGTGACCGTCAGTAATACTTACAGATGCTTATTAGCTCGTCCCCAAGGGAAAAGTGGGTTGCTTAGTATTTTTCAACGTATCCCTGTGCGATCTTGTAGTAGATTATCAGGCCGGAGGTGTGAGCAGTACAACACTCCGTGGAATACGTCAACGCGGGGAGGTACGTCCAAAAACCCACAACGAGCGGATCGGGGACGGCGTGGGCGACTGGATGAGTCATCGCTCGACTGGATCGGACCAACGGGCGAGGCGTGGCAGACAAAGTAGGATGGACGGCCAAATCGGAGACGCGATTATTCCAACGTTCAGAAGAATATATCGACACGGTCATGGAATACGGTCAAATCCCATAGCAGATAGGAGGCGGACAACACGAGCGACCGGACGAGCCATCGGTCAACCAAATCGCACTAACGGACGAAGAATGGCAGGCGGGAAACCACCCGATAGACGGCGCCGGTCACGCACACAAACCGGGCCGAAGTGCACACGACGTGGGAGCGGAAACCTGGGGGTGTTGTGGACTGGAATGCTGACTCATAAACGCGGGCGCGCGCGGGGCATGGTAACTAGCGTGTTGGACAATAAGGATTGTGCTTTATTGGACGCCTTTTCGCTACACTATAGTATTTCATCTGGGTCACTTACGATGTTCAAGTTGAGTCTAAGTTACGTTACAGCTTCGCGTATTAGGTTGTGTTCGAAATTTATCAGCGTGGAGCACAGTAAAAACGAACGACTAAACACATTCGAAATGTGTCTGTGGATCACAACTACTGACATAAATTCCGTGTACCAACTAGACCATGTCTACGTTATGTTCCACTGTGTTCTTCAGATCTCGCCAACCTATAAGTTAATAGTATTCAGATGTATTAAATGCTATATTGTTATTTGTAAGCTGTTTCTACCCATCGATTTTTCAGGCACCGGAAAAACTTTGTTGGCTAAAGCCGTGGCAACCGAGTGCAATACCACGTTTTTCAACATTTCTGCATCTACTATTGTCAGCAAATGGCGTGGTGATTCCGAGAAGTTGGTTCGAGTAAGACTTATCTTAAATGCCCTTGTTGCGTTCTATAAAATGTACACCTGTTAATTAATGAATTGATATAAAAACGGATTGTCCAGTCTTCCAACTGTGTTTTCTGAATTGTGGTATTGTGACGAGAGCTCGCATTGACCACCCGCGTCTCTAAAGCCAACATGCCTCAGAAATTACCAGTGGACTGTCGATTCGCCCGTTTTACATTTACGCACTATCTTTTATGACACGGTTCATCAATCACCGGAAACAGCGCGTCTAAGTTAATAGTATTCACTAGACCAATGTTGACGTGACCATCGCAGTACGCGTGCTTGGAGGGCCTTCTAAAACGATCATAATGAGCTCGTAATTCATGGGTTCTATTTTGTATAGTCAAATTAAAAATTGTACTCCATCCTTTGTTTACAGAACCTGAATATCACTCACGGGTGGTCGCAGTCAGACTTTTCGACCAGCCAACCTCTGAATTAAGCCATAGACTCGAGGTTTGCTATTTTTAAATACCTCGCGGAAATTCCCAATGTAATCATTAGAAATACTGTGTAGCTCGTTTTCAATGATTCATCATCATGCTAAATACATCACATGTCATGGCCAACCCTACACCCTGTTAGCCTGTCAAGACCCACGGTTCAAGTGGGTACTTGATTGCAGTGTGACATTGAATTGACTGACCGGATTAACCACCCGTTCCCCGTTTACCCCCTTTAATGAGTCCCCTGTAAAATTCGTGATATAACTGTGATCTATTTAACCTGATGATGAATCATTGAAAAAGTGCTTGTTCGCTACACAGTATTTTTAAATATCACCAGTGGCGCACACTTCTGTCTGCACCAGCGACGAAGTTTCAGTCTTCATAGTTGTGGATATAGCTTTTCAAACACGATGGGATAACTTGGACAACATTAACAACAAAGCATGACTGATCATTTAGGTATGTGATCTCCCGTTGACAGATCAGCAGTGAACCGAACACTGAAGCCTGAGGAACTGAATTCAATTTCCAATTTGTGGCGTTTTTATCAACAAAAGAAACTTTAATCAAGTGCCCTTTTAGAAATGTTTGGTTGAAAAGTTTATCTAAGTGAAAGGGCTATTAGTGGATGTGAACTTGTTGTAACGCTAGTTAATACGACCTCAAGCTATCCCGGCTGATTGCAAAAGACTCAGCAATGAGGCACGACAAAAGTTGTCTGTATATTGTCAATAGGGCATTATATATGAAATCAACACAACAACTGGCTTCATTGGCTTGGTTTCAGTAGCTTGGCTTCGGCCTTGACGGACGACTGTGTTGGTCACCTCCAGGGTTGTTGTTCGGTTCACGCATATATCCTGTCTGGTGCCCTTGTTTGACCTTTCGGTGAGCGCCGTGATACGTGTCCCAACTGAGATCATTTTATCTCGAGCCGTTCGTGATAGAACTGAGTCCAATTTGCATTCGCATTCTGTTACTAGATGTACAATTGGCACCTTGTGGTGGCGAAGTGTGTCTAAGGTAAAATTGGTGAGAAGGTATTTTGATCGAAACAATGTGCGTTGCCTACCCACTTAATATGTAATATAATACTGACGTTTGTTACTATTTCTGTTTGTTGGGCAGGTGCTATTCGAACTAGCCAGATTTCACGCTCCGTCGACCATATTTCTTGATGAGTTGGATTCCCTTATGTCCCAGCGGGGATCCCTGACCGGCGCGGGAGGTGGTGGTGGAGGCGGCGGAAGTGAACACGAGGGTTCGCGACGTATGAAAACGGAGCTGCTTATGCAAATGGACGGTCTGGCCAAATCGGATGATCTTGTGTTTCTCCTTGCTGCTTCCAATATACCCTGGTAAGTTGATGTAACAAATGTTTCTTTACGTTATATTCTAGGCAAGAAAAGCGATTTTTATTTACTGCAGTTGCTACACTGCCACACTTGTTTAAAAGATTACTGTTGGTCTTCGAGAAACCATTTGATTTTCATTCACAGTTAATGAAAAATTTGAATTTCGTTTTTGAAAAATATTAAATAATATCGGCCTATTGGTAACTAGTTGGTGACTTTAACCACCAAGTTGAACATCACTCGCACTCATTTTCAGTTGATCAACAGTGAAATAAAGCCCCAGACCCGGGTTCTTCACACTCAGTAGAATTCAGGTGACCAATGGTGTAACACAAGCTCAATCAATTCAGCCATTACCTACTGCAACTATTGCTGCGGTTATACCATCTTGCTCACTAAGCTTGTCATACAGACCTGAGGGCTGAAATTCCATTCCTGGTTCATGGTTGGCGGCGTCCTAAACGGATTAGCCTGTCACAATGACCGAAGCCAAAGGACGCCTGCGCTTTTACCCATCACCCAAATTGGCTTGCGCTGGTTCATACAGCGGTATACACAGCTGATGAACTCGAAAAACACTCGAAGTTGTGTTTGCTGTTAAGCTTTGAGATAAGACAAGACAAAACGTTTCGGATGCAAAATTGGGATCTACTCGCACCGACTCACCCTCTGTTTGTATACCTGGCAAACAATCTCACCTGCTGAGTAGTGCATACCCACGTCGAACTTTGTAAATAGATGTATGAAGTTTTTCACGTACGAAACAAAATGGGCAAGTTGGGCGGCTGAAGCCACTTTGATTTTGTTGTATTGTGAACCGCATGTGCGAAGATGCCTCAAATTCCTAACAGCCAGTGCGACATGCTATCGCGACGGTATTAGTCCAGCAAATGAAGGGGAAAACGATTGAGAAACTGCTCCCAACTCACTGATTAAAATGGTTTCATTTGTCCACAATTCCTAATCGGAAAAATAGATCCAATAAACATGAAAACAATTCAGAACACTTCAGGATGTCTTTGAAACTACCCGGATTACGGAAATAGTATGGACGATTGAAGTCCCGAAGACATTTGGATCATATTTGCTCGCACAGTGCACTAACGCAAATGGTCTGTTACGATTTAAGAAGTACATATTCTGTGTATTGATGAATACAACGGTTAGGAACTCTATCTGTCCTCTGGATTGCGACTAGTATGAAACACTGTATATGAATTTCATACATTCGTACGGTCAGATCCTCATGAATTGTATGCTTGGCTTTACACAAGTCACCATGGGCTGCCAGCAACAGCAAACGTAACTTGTTTGTTCGGTAGATTATGTGTCAAGAGTTTAGTATTACATGGGACAAGATAGTGATTTGCTACCCACGCGCTCTTCTATAGTTAGAAATAATTGCATGACTGTACCTAAACGCAGCTTATGCTCAATACTACTACTGCTCTGTTAATCGATGCTGTCTGGTGTGTCATACACTTTTGAGTCACACGAGCTACAAACCACTAATTCATTTTTTGTCTACGTTAGGGAATTGGATCACGCAATGCTTCGTCGACTAGAGAAACGTATCCTGGTGGATCTGCCGAATAACCCAGCTCGACGGCGAATGTTCGAATCGTTTCTTCCACCAGCAATTAGTTCCAATTCTCCTGGCGGTCTTCAGCTTTCATGTCATATTGACTATGAGCTAGTGGCTGAGGTAAGTACGGTTAATCGTGGACATCTCCAACTAGAAGGTCGCAGGTAAATGGACTCCACAATTTGTAAATTTAAGGAGAGTGTTTAAAAATTTTGAACCTTCGCCGTCAGTGATGTCTGTATTCAAACCATATCTTTAAAGTTCCCGGCTAAATTGAATATTATGCGTAGCACCGTCTTGGTTTCGAGATCTTCCAAAAGTACTTGAGAATATTGTGAGTGGTTAGTTGTAAATCCAGGTTATTTTAACTCCAATTCTACGTACCCTGTCTGACACCAGAAGGTTTTCTTTTTCCTGGGCTGCGTTCAAAGTGAGAATAAGAATCCTCGATTTTTAACTCATAAAGATTCCATCGAATCCACACAGATTAACTCTTTAATATGAAGACATTGCACAGAGGGGTTCTTGCCGACTAAACAATGAGGGAGAAACTACATACGACTGATTACTTGTAAGGAGGAGTTTTGCGACTCTCACCTCATTTGACAAAGTGAGTCGTTGTTTTCTTACAGAGAGTGAGACATCTTTGTTGTGATACCTTTGTGGTTATTGCACACAGATTGTCCTGACAGACTTCTAACTTCTTCAGCGGCAACATCCCAGTCATACCGACAGGCAAAACTAAAGACACAAGCAGCTCAAGTGATGTAAGCATTCAAAAATAGTAAGCACTAATCACCCACGGTCATTTTTACATCTTGATACAATTTATTACCAGTGCACACGTATGACTGATGCGAACTTACGAAGATAGTGCCTTCTATCCATGACATTTGCTTCTGTTTGTTGTTCGCTAATGCGAATTTACACGGTGCGTTTGGCTATATGAATGCTCTGCCTTGTACTTGGGAAAGACTAGGGGAGAGCGGAAGTTCCACAGGGCAATGAAGACCCTTAAAACTGAGGATAGGTAGCGTCTGTATCTGATTATTACTTCTCATCTACCCTTTATTGAATGCCTCAAAATTTGGGCATCAGAATAATCATCGTCACCGGTACGTCAGTGATCTACCAGGGCTCTTAGCTAACTCTCAGTTGCGAGAAAAAGAATAAACCGCAATTTAACGAACGATTGCTCAATAGGATTAAAAACAGATGTGACTCAGTTTCGGAAACCTCTAAGTCTCAACTCCAATGAGCAATACAATATTGTTCAGACCTTTTGAATAAAAATCCGCACTAAAAAAGAATGGAAGGCGGCATCTGCAAAACAGTGGCCCTCGCGATCCCATTATGTTATTTGCCATCACCCCACAGACCACACATGTAAACGCTATCACCAGAGACAACAGAAATGGCAGTAGATGACGACAGTGAAGTCGATTAGCCGTCTTATCCGCTAATGTGTTCAGTCCGACCCAAACGAACCATCAGGAACATACACTTCGGTATAAAGCCAATGAAATGTACAATGTTGTATTGTGGCTTCCGAATGTATCAGAACCATTAGGATTGGATGTCTGAGGCTCCATGTCTAACAAATATTGCTAGTCGTTTCTCCCGGTTTTCTCAAAACATAACTCTCCTAACTCACTGTACCCGTCGATCTTGCGTACAGTTGACCTTGAGGTATTGGGAAATCCAAAACAATGATAGGCGCTTACTAAAGCCTATTGTAATGAAAAATGGAGCCGTATTTATGTCAAATCATC
The DNA here is from genome assembly GCA_014338405.1 of Paragonimus skrjabini miyazakii. Taxonomy (NCBI): domain Eukaryota; kingdom Metazoa; phylum Platyhelminthes; class Trematoda; order Plagiorchiida; family Troglotrematidae; genus Paragonimus; species Paragonimus skrjabini miyazakii. The sequence continues at coordinate 60,623 of JTDE01002313.1, read as the reverse complement.
AGATTCGATCGCTCAAATCGATGCACATAACCATTTGATTATCATACCGCTTGATTACTGACGGGTATGTTTGACCTTTCTGATTCGTTTGAGATTCCGTCCGTTTGCAACAGTGACTAGCATCAACTACAATCACGTTTTTATTTTTAATTTATCGACCTACCGATGCTATTTACGCTTCATTTCCCGCCACAGTATGATATTTTGCCTTTACTCACACTGATAGTAAGTGGTCTTCGTATGTTCCTGTCTGATTTTGCTCCTCTTCGTCAATACCTATAAAAGTTCTGGCTAACCACGCTTGTCTCCTGCTCTGATAACTTAGCTTCTATCATTTTTACGTCCTTCTACTATAACTGTTATCCAGTGGTTATTAGTATCTGGTGTAGACTGCACAAATAACTGTTCTCTAAGTTCAAGTGGTGGTAACTTTTTCACTCACAGACATAATAGCGTTTCTTTCGGAATATTCGTCTCTACAGGTATTTGCTCATCAGAGTGGACAAATTAGGTGCTGGATGGAGTGGGGCACCTGCTGTAGAAAATAGTATTCCCGTTCTTCCACTAAACAAACAATGCATTCAGATAGTGCGAATCTCTTGAGATGGAATGCCTTTTCATTCCAGTAAATGAAGATCCTCGTGGGTATTCGTGGGCTTGGATAACAAACACTCCATTCTGTTGTCTTTGCGTTTCCATTCGATTGACTGTGATAAGAGTTGATAAACCGATCTGTGAGCTCTACACGTTGGTTAAAACCTTGAGTTTTTATTGGAATAAGTTGTAGTCAGAAACCGCCAACTTCGATTCCACGATAAACAAAATGATATCCTAACTTGTTGACTGTTGGTCGTGAGGAGAAATTCAACTTTTAAAAAATCACTGAAATAGTCCACCGTTATCAGACAGTTTGTTCCACTGTGTGGCATTACGTTTGGTATCACAAAATTCCGTCATTTGAATAGTAAACTATCCTAAATCATTAATTTTTCCGGGAAGTTGAAATAGGGCGTCAGTGCAGTTGGCAGCGATTTACAGTCTTTAGATTAGCCGTTGGAAATAACATTCTGAGGCAAAATGTAGCTGCTATCTTCTGCCGTACACATTTTACCTACTGCAAGTGTCCCACTAGGACGGCGCTATGCCGTACAGAATCACCTACGTCTACGTCCGGCTGTTCTGAATAAGATGACGACCGTGGAGAACTTAAACGCAAGCTGACTAAAAGCTTGCGCAAAGACCGTGAACAATACTTGGTCGAACAATCAAAAGAGATGGAAAAAGCCTTTTAATCTGGTAATAGCAAAAAGCTTTTCTCCTGATCCGTGGTTACACTGGCCGTCGAGTCGGTGTAAGTGAGACCATATGTGAAAAAGATGGTTCACTTATTACCAGTCAATCGCGCCGATTTGACAGGTGGGCTGAACATTCTGAACAACAGTTCAGCTGGCCTTAACCTGATCATGTGGACGACGGGACTCGATTGGTCAGTTATTGCATTCCAGACGGTCCTCCTTCGGAGGCGGAAGTGGTCCTGGAGCTTAAGTTATTGAAGCGTAATAAGGCTCCTGGACCAGATCTCCTCTCTCCCTCTCTTCTCAAGGATGGTGGCGAGAGATTGATGTCAGAACTG
>JTDE01002313.1:43745-57557 GCA_014338405.1 Paragonimus skrjabini miyazakii | reverse complement strand
TAGTTCTTTCGCTTAGTCTTGTTTTCATAATTTTCAACCTTCTCAGTAACGTTTTCTTCTAGGATATTCTACGTCACTATTGAGGTGAGCGGCGGCCCGAGCCACAGTACCTTTTGGTCAGGCTCATGGCTGTTATGATGATGATGATGACTCCATAGGTGTCTTGGAAGTAGGTTGTCGAAATTGTGCCAGTTACATACATTTCTGATTCTGATTGCAAAACGATTTCCACTTTGCGTTTCTGAAGACGAATAAGCATTTGTTTCAGACTTCGTGAAACTGCGTGTAGTTGTTTAGGTACAATGGATACCAGCGGTATGTGAATACCGTGATTTTCCTCTCTAAGATGTAAGCATCACAGCGTTCCACTAGATAGAGACCGAACAGCAAGTTTTTCGTTCTGCACACACTGTTTTTCCGAATTCGTCAAGGTCATACTCCCGAAATCAAACGACTTTCTTTGTTGAATTGGTACTGCGCCCAAACCGTGCTGACTTCTATTACACTGTATTTCGAACAAACATAATTTGGTGTATCATTTAACATCTCTAAGTTTCCCAAACGTTCTCTGTTGTTCTTCACTCTATTGCGATATGTCGACCTTATGAGTCAATCTCCTGATCGGTTCCATTATATATGCCAAGCGGGAAAAAAAGCAGCCATTACGTCAAGTCTTGTTACAACCTTCACGTCGCTTGGAGTAGATTTGTCCACTATTGCTCTGATTATCTGCACTTTGAGTTCTATTCTTATCGCTGTCTGCACGTGTTCATATGAGGGAAATTACGCCTTACAACCCTCTACCTTTTTCGGTTTCCGCCTGATGTTCTTCTGTGAGTAGCGTTTCAAACATTAGTGGAAGATCTGATCACACTCTTTCCCGTTGCCTCCATGCAGCTGATATCACGCAAATTGTCGGGCGTTTATAACAACCGCTTTCATAACATTTTACTTGCTACCTTTAGCCCGAACGACAGATGTAGTCAACATTATCGTAAAGATAGCACACAGAACGGTGTTAACTGACTGACTTCGTCCTCCACCACAACCTGCTGAGGACAAATTCACTTTTACGAAGTACTTCGCACCCGACAACCTCGGCAAAGTGCTGTATAACTGGTGTAACACCTAGTATTCTCTCTTTTGAGTATCGCACAACTGCTTCGAGTCTATGCATACATACAAGTCCCCCTTCTTCCTAGTGACGACCGCAATCTGGCTAACCCACTCGATCGGTTCATTGACTTTTTCACTGAGTCGCGTCGACACCGAACGCTAAACTTCTGTAAACAACATCTGTCCTAAAGCAAGCTGTAACTTTTTTGACTGCTGATGTGTCTAGTAACAAATGTACGTAACCATCACATCTACTTCACATAAAATTAAAAACACAAGGGTAAAAAATGACACTCCCCGGATTGGTCTGGTAAACAAAACAAACGAGTCAAAATTGAATTAGATAAATTCCAGCAACTGAATGGCATTCAAATCAAAAAGACTATCAAGTTTCCATTGACTGTTGTAAACACGAGGGTATTCGTTTTGTTGTTTTCGGATTCAACCGCGTTCATTGGTAGCTACACCTTCTAGTCACGGTCGGGTAAGGTTCCACAGTAGTATCTCATCAACAGTGGCCTTTACAGTGGTTGGATCGCAAACTCTGTCATGGTGGTGTTAATGGTAGTCTCTACAAATGTTTGAAATTTCATAAACTGATCGCTAGCACAAGGCGACCACGACAGTTTGGGATTCATACCTTCGAGTGATAGAACGCGCGAGTTTAATTGGATCAAAAACATAAGAAAACTTTTAGTTACATTTGATTTTATAGTTATTCAGTTCTAGTATACGTATTTCAAATGCACCCTTCGTTTCAGCTAACTGAAGGCTATTCCGGTTCAGATATTCGATTGGTCTGCAAAGAAGCCGCGATGCGTGTGGTTAGGAAAATTTTCGATATTCTTGAAGGGCACACAAATGAAGGTGAGCTATGAAGCAGTGATTTACTTTTATGTGAAACTAGAAAAAAGCTATAGTGTGAAAGTGAAGATGAACAAACTTTAATGTCTGATAGATTCAATGGCAACTGACAAATTGCTATCAAATCGACGGTAGTCGTACAATTGAATGGGCATATTGCTGTAGAAGAAGTGATTCTGGATCAGAAAGATCCAGCGTCCAAACATGTATGAACTCGAGATCACAGGTTTGTCTTACATATAGGTATTTGAAAGCAAAATAGGTACCTGATTGCATATTCAATTACCGGATGAACTTGTTTGAAAAATAGTTAAGACGGGAAGCGAGTCTAAAAAAAATAAATGTCATGGGGACGCTTGGTAACACGGTGCGCCCGGAACCGATTGCCAAAAGCGTAATAGTCATTTTAAGAACTGGTTCAGTCAAAATTCCTTTTTCTGTGCTTTGGTGAGCTAAAGACATCCAAAGTGTACATAGTTCGTTTGACAATTCATGGTTAGTGAAATATCGAGTTGTGAATATTCCATCGAGCAACCTGCGTCGTAGTAATAACTAGATGAATAGTTGTGTATTAGTTGTGTCAAAGATTTATCAGAAGGAAAAAAGAATCCAAAACTGTACAGCCTACTTTACATCTATGAACTGTGGCGCAATGCATTGAGCGAACTTTCGATTACACACTCATTGTTGCATAAAAGATATCCCATGAATTTATTGATTTCCATAGAGGTTCAATAATGAATGTGCACGGATACTGCAGTTTTAGCATATAATACGTGTGACTGTGTGTATATGGATCTCTTTGAATACTACGTGAACAAATTTTGTGAGGAATGTTTGAAACTTAGTCATCTGTTGTTCAGTTCACAACAAAACCAAAGAAGACGCTGGTGCAGTGAAATTTAAACGTTTACATATCAAAATAAGAAGTTGGAGGTGTCAGTTTCAAGCCCAATGTATGCAGCTGGGATGTAATCAGATGTCAGTGAATTTGATAATAGTCATATAGAATGAAGTTAACAGTCTGCTTAGAATATTTTTAATTCAGGGTGGCTGGATTGATCCCGACCTAGCCCGTTAATTTGAAAATGTTTCTTCACCGTAACAGATGCGACAATAGTGCCCGTGTACATAAGTAGAACGCAATACGTAACGACAAGGTCACCCTTCTAATTTGAGCAGCTAATTTTTGGTCACCCTAGCGCCATCAGCGTTTGCGTTGTGTGCATCAGTGCGATTAGAAACCATAGTTCTTCATATATACACGAGCTGAACATTTAACCCGAGGACCCTACACATCTTGACCTACCCTCAATGTAACGAAAGTACTGAGTCTCGGTCGACAAAGGAAACATCTGGGTATTCTAGACGTATATACTTGATGTGTCAACAAACTGTACCAGCCAATAAGGAGCAGCGTAGGACTTGAGACACAAAGCAAAATGATACGCCGTCTTACCGTGATAACGGTGAAGTATATATTAGCTGTTTTATTGATTGGTTTAAATGCATGCATACTTAGTGTAAGCGATTTTGTTTTGTCTCGGGGGAACTCCGGTTGAGGCACGGAAGACGACAGTGGTCAGCAAATACTTCCGATACTTCCTTACCAGACAGTTATGCATAATTTAAAACACTGAGTTCCCTTAATCCATTCATTCAGAACAGAGAGAAAGAATATATGGCGAAACGTTAACATTTCGACTTACTCTGATCAATCACCAACGTAAACCCAGCAAATGTTATACAAACTGCGTATGGCATCTACCCAGCTGCCCAACTACGCATCCTGCTGCTCACTAGGAGTTTGACTCTTCGTAGCGGTGATGCACACTTAACCGATCAGTCTGTCTCCGACGTAATATACCAGTCCAATTGCAATTGCAATGACGTCTACACAGACAGGACAGATCGGCGTTTGCATCAACGTATGACGGAGCACATTCCTAAGTGATTATCAAGTGCAATATCCAAAAACGATCTACTGACTGTAACAAGCTCGAAGACCCCAGCTTCATCGATCGGCAAACACATTTCAGCAACCGGTCACCTAGTTGACCCTGTCAAATCGTTCAAGATATTGTTATATAATCGTATCTGGTGGCACCAACGAGTGAGCAACGAGGAGTTTAGGAAGCAGGTGTTTGACACTGATTGTCAAACTAGTTCTTTTGTTGAGTCCTTACACTTGCTGATGACGCCTTACTTTCACTTACAGCTTGGTTGTTTGTTTGCAAGGTGTAGACGTCTAGATGTTGTATGCTTGAATGTAGACGTAACTATTGTTTTAGTGGTTAGGCCGCCTCCCCTTCCATTTTTTTCTTCTCTCTTCCTATATAGGGTTTTTTTCCTTCGTGGTTGTGTGGCAGTTAAGCATCAGTGTGAACCACTGATGTATTACTGTCTATGATGATGATAATGATGATGAATCACACAACAGTTTTGTATGCGCAGAATGTGCTGACGTAATCTATCTCTTTGCCGTGGAATTGATTGCACTATTAGCGCGTGAAAGGTCAGAATTATGCGGTTCGTTCGTTCAACTGTTGTTGCTATACGCAGTTTGTACAAAATTTGTTGGTTTTACGTTGGCGACTGATCGGAGTAAATCGAAATGTTAACATCTCGCGATATATGTCTTCTCTCTGTTTTGACTTATGCATAAGTTGTACGGTACTAACTAATGATTATAGCTTTTGCATCCTCACTGTCTATTCAACCATCTTGCTTTGAAAATGACGCTACCGTCGCTTTTGCTGTTTCGTTAGAACTCGTTAGCAGTACATACCCTTGGCTCGGCAGAGATTTGAACCCTGACCATGCTTTCTAGAAGTAACTTTGTCAACCAACACACCACTTACTTGACATTGGGCAAGACCGAATTATCATGCGTGACAGCTCAGCTACACTGGCTTGGTCGATTGAAAAGTCTACGAAACTGTGAGCGCTGCAATCACTTAGAAGAGACGTTCACCTCGTATCAATCAAAATCTCTTAGTATTTATCAACAGCTGTGTACATTCAATGAAGTGGTAACAATATTTAGAAACTAAAAGAGAGGAATCAAAATAATTTCGGTTCATATCGTTGATTACAAAATTTCAAACAAACAGGTTAAACTACTCGTACGGGTGGTTTAGTGATCCACACACAACTACCTCACAGAGTTCGAAGTTGGAATTCGATGAACTGGTGAAGTGACTTGTTGTCACAACAATTAAAGTGTTTGTGAAAACATTTTTCTCATTGCATGGTCGAATAGAACTCGATTCCGAAGTGACTATTGTTCACCGTCCGGTCTGGTTTGGGTGGGATGCGAAAATTTCGTAAACTACACGAAAAGTTTTCTTGGGGTCAGTGCGATGATCCGTGTTGATGAACCGTACAAACATTGAGTTATTAATTGACTTAGTCAAATAGGTGTAAACCTTACATCCATTAGTGTGACTCTCTGTTTTGGTCCATTCCACTTTTGTGTTGGTTAGCAGCTGAACGACGACGAGTTTGCACTGATTAAAAAGTTTCAAACAGGTAATCATGAAACGGACAGCTTGCGAACAATTTCTACAGTTTCTTAACTCAAAATGCAACGGCATTGGAAACTGAAACTGATGAACGTTCACTTAGTTTTCTAGACTGCCTAGTGAGAGTTGATGGGCACCAGAGATTCCATGTTTCTGTGTACCGAAAACCAACACATTCTGGTCGGTATTTCAACTTCAGCTCGTCGCATCCAATCAGCATGAACAGAACAGTCATCAAATCACTCGTCAATAGAGCTTATAAGATCTACACCAATGAACTCTCCAAAACAGCAGAAATTTCTCACGTTAAAGAAATGCTGACAGCTAATCAGTATCCAAACGTATTTTTTGAGAACACAATTAAGCGCGTGCCATTTAAGGAGGAGACCAAAACGACCAGAACTTTCAAATCTACTGTACAAACACCGTATCGTGGACGAACATCTGAAAAAATTCGTTCCATTCTGTCTGAGTACGATGTACGAACCGTATTTCGGTTAGATAATACCTTAGAAAGACTGGTGATGCGTCCTAAAGATCCAGTTTCTATGGGCGACCAGACAGACTGTGTTTACGAAATTAAATGCGGTGATTGCAATGCCAGTTACATTGAAGAGGCAAGCAAACAACTGAAACTACATGTTGCCAAACACAAAAGGCACACGAGGTTTCCTTCTAAAGATGCATATCAACTTCAGAAGCCAGTGTAAGATTCGGCCATTGCATTACATGCACTGTCGGAGAATCACAACGTAGGTTTTGGTCAAACTCGAGTGATTTACAAGGGTCTGCCTTCCCATGCGGAGCGCTGCTGCGCTGAAGCTCTCACTATCTACACACAACACGTTTGTGTTAATCGCAATGATAGCAAGCCCTTGTCTGCAGTGTGGCGTGGATAGATAAACAACACCAGACACGGACGAACCTTATCTACATCAGTCTCATCCATACCTAATGGATAAACTATTCGACCAACCAGTTCTGATGCAGCGCAGATTGACCTAACCACGGCAAATCCCACGTGACCTCTGTTCCTTTGTTAGTGTCATTTTGATTACAACACTCCTGATGAAGGCCACCCGAGGTGGTTGAAACGTAGAGTATTACAACTTACTCATAACCTCGTGTTATTCTCAGTCCATTTATCAAGTTGTTGTACCACTCAAATTCTAGTGCATTTGGTCAAACATTAGATAACACTCGGCGCACCACCGTATACATACATTGTACAGGTCTCGTTGCAAGTCGCTGGGTTAGGTGGTACCCAGTAAACAAAATCCCACACTGTGTACTAGCGTTCTGATAGTTTTCTTTTGAAAGCATCCCATATATAGTGTATGAGAATGGAACAGAGCGCGATGTACAGTCAACCGTTTGTACTTTGTTTCTACTCAAGAGTTCTTTGGGTGCAGCTATCGTGACAGATTAATCCGAGCCACGCGTACACATGCTTCTCTGTGTCCACTTGTCTCTCTCGTATTAGGACACTGGATACATGCAGATATCATTCGCTTCAAACATAAATCAGACGAATGGTATATAATTGGTTATGAATAAACCGGGTTATCTACTCGTCTCCGGTTGATTGATGAGATGGCAAATCGTAGTATGACTTATATCCTCTATTTTTATTACGTTTTTTTCCTTGACAGAAAAATGCGTGTTAGCCGTCCGCAAAAGTAAGCAAAGTCACCTACGTGAATTGTATAGCAGAGCAATACTTACGTTCATCGGGTCGTCGTAATAAGATACAATATAAAGTCTTATTAGGCGAGTGTTTATCTTGCTTTACTTATAACCACTGCATACGACTTTTCCACCCATAAAATTTCCAAACAGACCATCCAGAAATGTACATTCGTCTGGATCCTGTAACCACTGAGGATGTGAAGGCGGCCATTTCATCCACAAAACCATCGGCAAGTCAGCTATCCGGAAAGTACCAGGAATGGCAAAAATGCTATGGTTCGGCCTGAGGTTGATTCCATCTTGCAGCTGCCGATTTGGTCCCACACACGCTTCTTCAAGATCCTCTGTCTTATTTGAGATACGTACACTTCTGTCTTTCAAAGGTTCCCAACCCGTCGGGCAACCGATTTATTTGTGACTGACTTGGGGAAACATCACTATGAACCGCCTGCGCTTTTACATCGATATATTTATGAGCCGTTTCATGTTCAATGTGATGTTGTTTCAGAACATCTTTCTCATTAGAAAATTACAATTGCTAGGTGTATGTGATTAACGATATGAATCAGAAGAGTAGTTCTGTTCTTTTCGCCGGACTAAAACGTTAGCAGATCGACAGTTCATAACAAAACGTAAACCAATAATGATTTAGTCAGATGTCGGTGAGATGGCACCATTTCGCGTTCCGACCGACCAGCAAGAGGTAATACATCAATTACACGACAGCTAGTCTACAAATCTCCACAAACAATAACTGTCAATTACTGAAGTGCCACAAATTCACATTGAGGGGTTAACTGAACCTAACAAGGAAGGTGTTTATACAAAATACAGATAGTACATTGTATTGTAGCATAAAGAACTGCGTAAGGAGTTCACTGTGGACTATAAATTTTCGTTTCTATTTCTAATATCCGCAGTATCTAACTAACGTGATCCGTTTCAGATTGTGTGCAAGTTATTTCACTGGTAGACAATATGGTTTGTCTTTCTAGCAGTTGAGCATGTAGCACTCAATGATAAATGCTGACTCAGTTCATTTATATTATGGCACTTAAGTCTTCATATAGTGTTGTAAAATGTACGACCTCCCAGCCAGTTCATTCATGCTACATGTAAAAGACACTGATAGGGGAAAAGTTTCCAACTTCATGCTCAGAGATGCCTTATTTTTGACAGGTCATCTAATGTGAATTTTTTATGTCAAATAAGTTCGTCTTCTTCGAAAGATTTGCTTGTTGGTAGTGAGATTGACCCGTATGTGGTTTTTTGTGGTATGTATGGTCACTAAAAACGGCGTGTTTGACGAGGTAGCGATAGTGTAGTGGATTATAAGGCCGGAGGTGTGAGCAGTACAACACTCGACGGAATGCCTCAACGCGGGGGAGGTACGTCCAAAAACCCACAACGAGCGGATCGGGAACGGCGTGGGCGACCGGATGAGTCATCGCTCGACTGGATCGGACCAACGGGCGAGGCGTGGCAGACAAAGTAGGATGGACGGCCAAATCGGAGGCGCGATTATTCCAACGTTCAGAAGAATATATCGACACGGTCATGGAATACGGTCAAATCCGATAGCAGATAGGAGGCGGACAACACGAGTGACCGGACGAGCCATCGGTCAACCAAATCGCACTAACGGACGATGAATGGCAAGCGGGAAACCCCCCGATAGACGGCGCCGGTCACGCACACAAACCGGGCCGAAGTGCACACGACGTGTGAGCGGAAACCTGGGCGTGTTGTGGACTGGAGTTTTGATTCATTAACGTGGACGCGCGCGTGGCATGGTAACTAGCGTGTTGGACAATACAGTTGTGCCTTATTGGTCGCCTTTTCGCCACAATAGTACTGATGTTCAGCATAACATGTTACGGATACCAATTTTGTTAATCACACAGTGGCACCAATACTAGAGTACCATCGTTACTCGGGTTTGACTGTGCCAATCTCCATCCGGCAGGTTGAGTCGCATACGGAGATTATGACTTGGTCGCGGCAAACTCAATGTTCGCTTTCCTGGGGTCTTCATTTGTGAAAACATACAAGTTGCGACTGCTGTCAGATTCACATTCGCAACAGGATCCATTTATTCCGTTATCTGCACTATATCACCGTTTAGATCTATCAACCAAACCATCGTTTTTCGCAATTTAGGGGAGGGGGGACACTAAATTCAGCAGAAGCGGTCCGCTGATGCTCAAGTGCGAAATGGGAATACTTCCAATGTGCACCTGTTTTAACAGCTTAGCAACACCATTCCGAAATGACGGGTTAATTTCCGACAGTAAGTTTAAACTGCGATGACACCTCATTCTGGACGTCTCACTGATTTTCATTGAACCGCCCAAACTGGAATGAAATACTTATCTAGAGTCCTTAGGATAAACAAACTCGAATCACTATCCCTGAAACGACCGCGTTCACATAAGGCAAGTGAGCAGAGACATTTCTCGTTCTATTTCATCCACGGTTTCTCTATGCGACACTTGTTCAACGCCTTTTGGTGAGGTCACATTAACCAACCATGCACGTGAGTACGCACACACTAAAAATTCAACTAACTGATTGGAGTAAGATCTATTAAGTAGATTTACGGACGGCACGACGAGCTAAAATAACTCAGCTCCGTCCAGAGGAATTTGAACGGCTACAATTTAACCCGAACAACCATGTTGACGACGGTAATTGAGGTCGGCTTGACGAAGTTCTCACAGGCACATCTGGCGATATATTAACGCAAAAACAATGTGCAATTCATACCCGCTTGTCACTATTTTTTTTAGATACTTCAGATAGAATAGATAACAATTTAGCCATCAAAATCGATTATGTTGCGGTAAACAGTTCCAACTCACCAGACGCACTTCTTTCAGTAAAACTCGAAGCGGCCGTGCCTCATCAGTTTTCTCTTTTTCGTTGTTGGTCTTATGACATACTGTACGATAACTTAGATAAGTGATGTTCTGCCTATCGAAAATCTGCAAAGCCAACACAGAAAAAATGACGCACATGACAGCATCGGTATAGACAATGATCTGTTCAACCTCTTCCTGGAAGAAGCCCACACCAGCGGCAACGCAGTAAAAACGCCTGACTAAATCTTATTGCGGCTAATCCCAGAGTTCCAACTATGGCACCTGAGTGGGCCCTGCCTTAATAATGGCGTCAATATTAAACTCTGGATGCCACTCGATGAAATGTGTTGTATTAAGTTATCATCACAATATCAACAATAACAACAATATATCGGTGAATTGTACCGCTATTTAACTGTCATAAAACCATGGAAACGCCCTATTCAGGAAAAAAAAAACAATGTCTAAACTTACACATTCAAAATCAAGATGCCTTCACATTGCAAACGAACGATCGAACCACAATTGAAAGTAAGGCGTCATTATCAAGACGGCTTCTTTACAGATTTCACTACACCGCGCACTGAGTGCATTACTTCCCAGAAACCTCGGACAAACAATATTAGCTGTCACACCTCCGAACCCGATTGGTCACCATCTCAATTAAGCTCCCCGGCCACTGACTTTAAGACGCGACGGTCCCAACCCAGCAATGGTCGATTCATGTTGAACGACGTCATTTCCATTTCCACTTCGCACCTTGTGCCAATCAGCTGCAGCATTCGCATTGCGTTCGCTATGACAGACGACTAGCTGGTATCCTTAGTGAAAATCCTAGTCATCTAAGTCTAAGAAAACTTGAAAAATTAAGCTAAGGAACTCGCATTGCAGTCATTACCAAATTTCCGTTTCCCAACCTCCTTGTTGCATACCCGTCAGTGCCATCCGAAGCAACCCATTAAACGCAAACATCGACAATAAGATACCCGGAAATGGTTTACGGCTTCTACTTTGAGCGACCAAGTTTCTTAACTACGAGGTAGCAGAGCCCTTCTGGTCGTCTTATATACGCGACTCTTAAGCTCTGAAGAGATGCCACCTTGTCGCCAGAGGATACCCATACTAGTCATAAGTTGGTGTGACTGACTCGAAAGGGTTTCCGAAATTTGCGCTCGAATGACAAAACGGTCAACAAATCCACTGATTCAACAACCATAGTCCAGCTTGGTGAAGAAGATAATAGACGAGTGTTACGAAATTCACTTACACAAGACGGAGGAGACATTTTATCGATATGCAGTACTAACTGACATATTTGTTTCAACGAAGGTGGTTCTACAGACATTACATGGGTGGTTGTATGTTAGTGGCACTTATTTCCAATCTATTCGATGAAACATCTGTAGTAACCCGTGGTCAATTGTCAAAGCCTCTCGCCACTTATGATAGTCCCAGGTATCGGTATCCTTCTGTCTTTATGTTTTCCATTGATAATTATTATCAAGTTGCCTCTGAATTTCTTCGTAGAACATGACGGTAAGATAACGCGGCTTCTTCAGTGATAGAAACATCTTATTTGTCGTACAGAACTGGCAACGTGGATGGAAAACTGTCGCGGTACCTTGAGTGACATATATTCCTTTTTTACGCATCACGGTGTTGTGACCGCAAAAGACGCTTGGCCTGAGAACCCGTCTCTCGCACAAACGCCCGTATATGTCATGTCAAAAATCAAACCACAAACGCGTATACTCATTTGCAAGTTAGACATGCATTCACATACATCGTTGTCATTCGCCCTGGTGGAACTTCTGCCGTAGCGCGTACACACTATTTCGATAGTCTCTTCTTGTTCTCCGTCTTCCTGGCGTTCGGAGCTTGCCTTTTCGTTCCTGAATGTTGCCTGTGGATAACATATTACTTGTGAGTAGTATACTACTCACAACGAAAATACCTGTCATACAACAACGGTACTCGTGTTTACTCTGTGTGGGTTTGGGTCAAATCAGTTTCCCCAACAGCAAGACCAAACTGTCGACGTTTTGAATCCAAGCACTTAGAATATGCTTGAAAAATTAGTGGCTTTGGTGCGGATTAAACTGTCAACAAACAGTATTCTACCAGGCTTTCCATCAAATTTTACAAAGTAGTCTCGGTGATCTCTTTGAACATTTGATCAGTGTTTAGGGAGCATCTCTTTTGTAGGTTATCCATATTAACATGGCAGTGAAGTAATTTTCTGTTTATGATGGTATTCATCAATAGGCCGAGATACTTTGATACTAAGCATTGTGCGTCGTTCATTAGCACCGGTTTTTCAAAAAATCCCAACCTGACCTTTATCAATAGGCATGTCTTTTGTTCAATGGTCACCCGTTATTTTCAACCTAATTGCAACACTGTATAGGTCTTAGCTATAGAGGTGCTAACAACATGATTTAGGGATTGGATAGGCATGGTGTAGCCAAGGGGTTTGACGAGTTTAAACGAATGTGCCCGAAGTAACAATCCGTACATTTTAGGTGTGATGTAGCAAGTCTTCTTTTCTTAGTTTGTCTCAACGACGACTGGGTAATTGGACCACTTTCGTTCATGTCAAACCTACTAAACGCTCCGTGCTGTTGAATCCCCTAAGTCATTTCAGCAACTTAGACCGATGTGGTCCTAGTCAGTGAACGGCACTTCTCTTTTCAATCGGGGTAATATAGACCCTCATTTAACGCATGTGCAATTTTGATATGAAACCTATCACTTTGGCTGACAGACAGTTCAAGCAAACGTGTGTTACTTGGAAGAGGTTGGACTGTACTATCAAGTGTCTTCATCAGAGGATGGGCAAACATTGTTATATGTGTTTACCATTACCTATTTCAATGTACCAGCCGAAATTAGAAGCCTACAAAGCCTAGTCACATGACTGGCCACATTTTTAGGACAAAATGCAACATTAACATTGTACAAGAAGGACATTCAAAATTGCAGAAGTATACGAAGATCTGCTTGTTGGAAATGTCCGGAAAAATATACCGGATCGATAACGGAACAAAAGAAAAATGGATAAGAGTAGAGTTTCCCACTTTGCGACAAAACAAAACGAGAGCAATGGTCCCCAAAATTAACGTGATAAACCATGCCAAGTGCTCACAAGCCAAGTCGTAAGACTGGTGCAAAAGATCACTGTTCCACCTCAAAACTTGTGTAACAGAAAGAACAATACAGAGATTTATACTCCGGCAACTGGTGACTTAAAAATATCCTCGAATCATAAGGTTGAAAAAGGTGCACGAGAAATAGTAAAGTTACGAAGCAGCCAATGAACATGGTTGATCAAAGGTAGAATAGATGGGAAAGTGGCAAAAGTTATTTCTAGACCACTTTTGAACTTTTGTCCATTTTGTTTATCTGAGCTCGTTTTCTTCTGACAGGATGCGTTTTCGGATGAAAAGATGTGCGCCCTAGATAGTGCCACGCTTGAAGGACTATAATATCACCACAAACGATGCGGGTGAATTTTCCATTTTGTGTATATTTGAAAAACTGTTTTGGAGGAGCTTAACACTGTTACATATGAATCAATAGAATGCAAACGAAAGTGTGTACAAACCGGCACTAAATGATGCAACTGCGAGGTTAAAAACGAAGGTCCGAAAGTTAACACGTGCATTCCAATTACCACATCTGGTTACTCACCGGTGGTCGGAAAATGTCAACTAGAACACAATAAATAAATTTTACCAAAATATTCATGTCAAATATGC
>JTDE01002313.1:22162-36261 GCA_014338405.1 Paragonimus skrjabini miyazakii | reverse complement strand
TACCTTTTCTAACCCCCTTCTTCCTGATATAGAAGACAGCAGTGCCGCAACTATGAAAATAGTTCTGCTGTATGCCCATAGGATCGTGCCTCACTACCTAAGCACTCCTACGCGGTCAGTAGTGCGATATACAATCCTATGAGTGAAACTGCTTTTCGTCTGACTGCTCCCCTTCGGTCTGTCTGACAAGGAAGGACCGGAATCCTAGTCAGCATAGCCCACCGGATCAAAACAGTACATAAGCCCGACCACCTCTCCAAGGTAGCAGTATAGGTCGCGATGCGATTCAGCGAAATGTATCCAAAGGATACGTTGTCCACAAACGTCCTTCTCATTCATTTACTTGCAGTTGAGGGTAACTGAACAATCGGCAGTGACTACAAGCTCTTCCAAAATTACTTGGGATAGGCTGCTTCGGTCTCTTTTTGTGATCAGCTGAAAACTCAGACGTACATTAAAATGAGTGCAGTTTGTCTGACTAGCAAGTTTACCTGATACTCGATCAACTGCCGAATTCATGAGCTTAATGAGTCAGCTCAACAACCATGAAATTCACTGTAGATGCAGAACAGCAGTTGGCCTCATGAACTTTTGATGAGGTGAGTTAACTCAGGCAAAGAAACTCCCTTAGATACCACAACAGCATATGGTGTCACTGTTTAATGCTACTGAGGATTGCACACCCATGGGGGAATTAACGACTTTTCGATCACTAGGTAAGCCATACGAGAACCTTCAGCACCAGAATTCGATCCAATTAGGCAACTTACTGTGTCCCTTTTGAAGCGACCAACGTATGATAATTTGCGCAGGAGTTCTCTGTAGTTCATTCGCAGCCTTTTGGATAACTCGGTTGCTCAGTAAGTCCGGTGAGCCGCCTGCAAACACTGTGTGAGCTTGGAAGTGAACCGGCTGCATGGGGAAAAGTCGGGTGCACATGCGACGCATCGGGTGCTCCTGCGCCTCCACACTCAGATAAGGATGAAACTCATACTGCGTGGTGCACAGAGGAGAGGTAGGATAACAGTTACGGACAATAAGTTCTGGCTTCTGAGTTGATCGGATGAAAATGAAACATGCAATATTGAATTCAAAAATATCACATAAGAAATCGAAAGAGTTAATTCACTAGATGTTGACCTGCATACTAAACTTTTACCTTCTGAACGCATACGAACATACAATCAAATTATGAGGGGTATTCACAGTAACAGACAACACTGAAAGAGGTCGTCAGCGTGGTCAGTTAAATTCATTGTCAACCTACAGAGGTAGGTAGACATCTGTGAACACAGAGGAGTGAATTGATGCTCACTGAAGTCACAGAGGATCTCAGATTACACACTGAACGTCACAAGAACGCTTGCTCCGCATACAAAATAAAGCCAATGTTCGGAAATATTGATGTACAGATTAGCTTCGTGTGATCACGTCTGTCCTGATGAGCCCTCATTTCTCGCGAGACGGCTCTTGAAGCTGTTCTTTGCTACGGATGTCCACAGGTCGAGTAGGCCTAACAACTTGAACCATGCTGCAATTACAAAAATAGTCGAGTCGTTTCAAGTATGAGATTTGTCTTCAATTCTTGCTGTGGCATACACTAAAGGTGATACTATAAGCTGCGTTATATGCAACTGGATCACGAATTGTGTTCGGTAGACAGTGACTTGTAATCACTGTTTCAAACGCCTGTCAAACTGTGCACTCATATAATGGTTTCGAACGTTAGTTGTTAGATAGCCGTGTAAACAGCTGGTTCATCCAAATATGGGTATGTCATCACATTTGGATGTTAAATCACAACTAGCAGCCAGTGACACTTCCCAACAGTCAAAAACGGCGAAACGCAGGAAAACGAAGAAGCTTGGCTTGAATTTATGAGAAAACAGGAACAACCATGTCTGATTACGGTGGACTGTTGATTTGTTACTGAAATTGGTTACCAAGTTTTGGTTTTTGCTATCAACTGGAAAAGAACTCAGGCGGATACGACACAATAGTGAGTAACCGAGACATTTGTTTATGAAAGATTCAACATCACCAACATATGATCGCGGTGTTAATAGTGCAGGTGAACTTTGAAAAGATGCTCCAAACTGGTGTTTCGCTCTTCAGTTTTGCGTATCGTTGCTCTAGTGAGAGATTCAACTACAGCGATCATATTTGTTTGATATCCGTTTCTCTCTTGTACTTTTAAAAGTTTCCAATCGTCTCCCAGGGTGAACAAAAAGTACACACTTGCAGATTACATTAATTCAATCGACAACAATTGAGGTTCTGGAATCAGTGAATGTGCATAATTCCCTTTTAATTACATAGGAATATGTTTATCAAAGACGTCTCGGGGTAATAAGTGTAGACAACACAGTGAATAAAACGTAAGAATGAAAAGATGAATAAAAAATTAAGAGGAACACAGGCTATCATAAAACGAGCATCATTGAATTCAGTCCGCTGCCAGTTCGAACAACTCCAATCGAAAGTGTTTAATATATTTGAGTTCAAATTTGGAGGTCGGAAACACTCCATGAGAACAAGCTCTGGTGTAACAACCTACATCTCTCAAACATGTGTCAAACATCGACTACATGACCTCTGCTTCCAATCGCGAAGCGCACTGCACAGCAAGCGATGGCCTCGATGTCACAAAATTTTTCCCAGGCACGGAAGCTTGTGTACGAAAATTGACGCGTTCATCGGCATGAAAATTCTTCTTATTTCGAGAACACGGCGACGGACAGTCTCGCTGCTTATGCGCTGTTCCAACCACAATACGAGTGCAAAAGTGATCAAAAGTAAACAGTATTTCAAGCGTTATTTACATAAACGCGTTCGAAAATATCCAATGAAGTCATGAGAACGACAAAGTGGCGAACAAGACTTGTTTTCTGTGTTTGACCATCAGGCTAATTACAACAAAATAGATATGAAAACAGTAGCTGGGGTGAGTCAGAAAAATGGTCAATAGAGGTTATGGACAGCATGATTGTTATCAGTCACGCAAACACGGTTCGGAATCGTGGACTTAATTGATTGTGGGTCAGGAGAGATTCAGTGTCCGCACGAACTTCTTCTGAGCGCAGAGCTCAGGGTTGCGTAATCGGATACTAATAGCCTCGGCAACGGTCAACATTCGGAATGCAAAATGGCTACCCGATGCGTTTCATTCAGAAGGCGATGCAGGCAGTAGAATTGAAACCTAAGTCATCTTCTGTGAATAATAAACTTGCGTTCATTAGTCTTCCTTTCAAGGGAGATCCCATGGCTGAAGTTATCTCAGGAAAGCTCAAAAAGTCAGTCGAAACAACATACCTTGCCGCTCAACTGTGCGTGGGTTTCCGTTCAACACCTGTTATCATGTCACAACTCACAGACAAACTTCCATGTTCTACAACCAGCTGTTGTGTGTACTCATTTGTTTGCTCGTGCCGAGCGTCATACATTGGTCGTACTGCAAAGCGACTGTCTGACGGAGTGCCTGAACATCATCCTGCGTAGTTGAATAGTGATGTGGTTAAAACGGTTACAAGCGCTATTGTTGCCCATTTGACTGACTCTGATCATTCTGTCAGTAAGAAAGACGCTTTCTAGATTGTTTACCAAGTAAGAAGGAATCGATTAATGATGGTTAGATTCCGAATGATGACCGTTGCCGAGGCCATTAAGATCCGATTACGCAACCCTGACCTCTGCGCTCAGAAGAAGTCCGTGCGGACACTGAATCTCTCCTGACCCACAATCAATTAAGTCCACGATACCGAACCGTGTTTGCGTGACTGATAACAATCATGCTGTCCATAACCTCTATTGACCATTCTTCTGACTCACTACAGCTACTGTTTTCGCCACTTTGTCGTTCTCATTTACATAAACAGTCAAAATTTCATAAGCATACAGAAGGGTTGCCTACAATGTGGCGTTTTATATTCTATTGTCCAGAGAAAACTGGTCTCAGACAGACGGCATAGATAGCGGACGTATACAAGTGCTAATCAGACCGGCTATTTTGCTACCGAACTCATCAGACGATCCAGCAGAGCTGAGACGACTCTCCAGATAAATGAGGCTCTCGATTACCATCAAAGTAACACCAATGACGGTCAGCACCAGTATGAACGTTTACCAGTCATGGTATAGGTTCTTGTACGTTGTCCCTGAGACGTCTGCCGGGCTGCGTTTGCAGCTTGTGACACAGTCTTTAGGAGTTTTAAACCAACAGTTCTTCTTGTTCATTGCCTTGTGTAAACAGAAGAGGTCAGTGAGCATCATAGATCGGCAGTGCATTAAACGAATGCTGACTTGCACAGCAACTGCGCTCTAACTAACAGTGAATAACATTAATACCCTGTGGACATCGTATACAGAAACTTGACCTCATTTTGATAACTCAACAACCGAAATGAACCTCGGCGAAATGGCCTGCTCATCAACCCTAAACAAATTAACGAGATCAATCAGAGAACTTGGCTGAGCTTACGCTTTGGGTAATTTTTACTCCAAGGTCACTGTAGTTCAATGCAAAACGATTAAAAAAAACGATTAAGAAAGTTATGTACAGAAAAACGTCACTAGCGATAGCACGATTTCACACAGTAATTTCATTCGCTTTCTAATAGTCTATAACCAGAGTAGCCATATTTATTTCCCTGTTGTAGGTCAAAGACTGTAAACAAATTAGCTAACATGGCCTCTTAAAAGTCCTACCGTCAATGGTCATAATTCGCACGATTGGATATCATATTAATCGATGCTGCACAAAATGACTTTATTTGGTCCTCCATTGTACCACCGTACTTTGTTGTAATGCTAGAACTTATTATGTTCATTGCGTGGAACCGAAATACTAGTCTCACTTGGTTAAATAAAACATGGTGATAACGACGGTTGTTATTGGAAGTAACCTATAAAAAATAGTAGCACCATATTAAATGGTTATCTTACAGAACGGTGTAGGTCAGTCAGTCGACTGTAAGAACAGGATATAGCCAAACAAAAAAAGAAATTCGATTAAGCAGATACTTGTCGCATTCAAACATCGATTAGAATAGATTAACCAATGAACATCATGACCGATACAAGAAATTAATTGCATAATTTAAAATGGAAAAATATGAAGCAGTGTAGAGTAACTAGGTAAGCTATCCGGACTGTTGAATACATGAGAAAATTTAGGATGTGACAAATCTATTTTCTTCGAATGGACACAGTGACGGGGAATTGGTCGAATGAGCTGAACAAACAAACAAGAGTTTCAATACACGCACTTGTACAACGGCTGGTGGCACTGTTGCATAGCTAGCCAGTTCTTGTACATGCCTGGGCAAATAGTTGCATACACCGAGCGAGCGAACACATCGGTACGGTCCACTGCCTTTTATGATATTGGCAGGCGATTCTTGGGTTTCCACAAGTTGTTGTGCAGCGTCTTCACTCTCGAGCACTAATGTTTCCATGGCTTGCCAACTTTGGCGTCTCAGTTCGGCCATGTATCCACGACCGTCCTTTGCTTTTGCAGCAGCATTCAGACCTTGTAAGCCTGGCCAATGTATCATGTAGAGGTCTACATAGGCCGCTTCCAGCGCCTCTTGTGATACCCGGAAGGCGTGCAACGCAGCAGAGGAACCGTAAGATTTGGGGGCTAAAATAACAGCACACTCAGTTCTAACAGGCTCCAACTCAAGTGACCTTCTTCAATGAAAAAGTGCGATGTCTTTGTTAAGTGCCAACTGGGACGAAACTTTGATCTCAGTTGAACCAACTTGTGTACTAGTTAGTACTGTCATCAAGACTGCTGTAAGTTAAAACGGAACTACACATTGAAACTGATGAGTATACGAAGGACTAGTATAAACAAACCAATATCACTACAAAAACACTGTTAACTATGACAGCTGAGCCAGTTATAAAAGGCACTAGCAATAACAGCCCGCTGTTGTTGAAGGATTTGGACCAGTTTATGTATAACAATATATAGTGAACATTCGTTTAAATACAAACTGCCCATTGGCTGCATAACATGAGCTACGGTCTATTTTGATAGTAAAATGCAAATATGCACATCAAAACATCCGATAAAAAAAACAACTATCGACGACTGCAAAGTTGGAAGTCATGTGAATAGTCGCACTGTCCTCAATCCAGCTGTTAACATCTCCTAACTATTTTCAATATAGCAGTTGGAGTTTTCGTAACCCCTGAGCAATGTTATAACCGAAACCTTGAAATTTCTTCTAACTATCAACGACCGAACCGAGGAGTACGTGCACCAATTAAATGAATGGCTAAGCCGGGGTCGACCGTGCAATTTCATCACCCCAGTTGTCGCTGACAAAACTGGTGAGATCCCAAATACACATCGATGTGGTATAGAGTTAAATATGCAATTGGCTCGTTCGGCACAATTCGATTTGCAAAGATAATGCAGATCAAAGACCGAGGATTTTTAAGGAACTTATTCCCAGAGGGCTCAGGCGTCCGTACTAACAAACGCATATACGCAGCATAAATTTTACTCTTCAGGACGCTACAGATAACGAACATTTGGAAATGCTACCGCTATACTAGCACACACTTTGTTAACAATACTACAAGCCGGCGAAATAACTGAATTCATTGAGGTAAAACAAGCAAATGTCTCAAGCTACCAGTCTAATCAGAGGGTAGGGAATCACAGACGATAAACACATGTAAACTGGTGCAAATACTCTTTCATTTGAAGAAACCGAACTGTGCTTAAATAGATACATATCCATTTGTTTCTCCTAAAAGGCTGATTGCATCAGGACTTGCTTGTCGTATAATTCGTCCGCTGAAGTCCTGTTTAAGCAGTCTAGATTTTCTTTGCATATTTTATTTCGAGGCGTTGAAGGTCAAATCACATCACAGGACGTCCCTTTCAGAGCGATCTGACCTTCATTAACATTATCAATTATACACTGAAAAGTATAATAAGCGTATGTGCAATATACTCCCGGTTTTTTAGGTGGTAGTATTGCATCAAGAAATACATTAGTATGGTTTATCAACGTTACATGCCAAAGGATCCAAGAATACGCCAGTATGCTTATGTTTATTCGTAACATGACTACTAATACAACCTGTCTCCAATAGCCTATGGTACATCGCGTGCTTTAGCCGTAGTATGAACACATTTGCACCTGTACGGATACCGAATATTTTCAATAAAACAGAAGTGGAAATGTGCTTATGATTCAGCACATTTGTTGCAAGCGGTTCAGTGCATCTCATGAGGGGAAACGTGAAGACTATGAAACGGTTGTTGACGAGGAACATCATAAATGGATATTAGAGGCCAGATCATTATATACAGTCGAACAGAACTACGGGCAAAGATTTCGCCACGTAATCAGGGTAAAAAGTTCGTTGTAATCGACCTGCGGTCACAACGTATGTTGGGCCTGAACAAATTACTTGTAGAGAGACACGGCAGGAGTATGCAATCTGAGTGTGATGGATTACTTGCTAGTCAAGATACACAGGTGGGCCACCTTTAGATGTATGACGGCAACCGTGTATCTAAATTACGTACGCAAATGAATCAGAAAGTTTTGAGAATAACTTAACAATAAATATAGGAAGGCAGGGCGTTATTGTTTATCTTGCAGTTGATTTTCTATAACACAATTCAATACAGACTGAGTGATACCGCCTTGATCCGTTTCCATAAACTTGTAGTCGAGCGGTCGGAATGTTCTACTGTACTGTAGAAAAGAACAGACAAGTTACACTTCAACCGTCGGTGTTACCTTGTGAAGAATTACAGTACAGATGTTTCATGTAACGAACTGCGCAGAACAGCCGTTTTTCTTCAATTTGTTTTAGATATGTTCATTACTTTTCTCTCGGCAGATATCGTTTGCTCTGGCTTTGAGCTAGATTATTGTGCTGAATTGTGATGTCTCACTTCAACTATTATCCTACGGCTTTCGCGTTCTGTTTCATAGCACGTTTTGAAGAAGCCTGCATACTTGTTATGAAGTGAAAAAGCTTATCGAGAACAACTATTCGCCACTATACACACCTGAAAATTATATAACTGACCACCTATACACTACCCCGCTTTCTAGTCGAACACAAATCGTAACACTAAATTGAATTGAAATAAAATTCGTTTCAAGTTTACACCGCTAAAATGGACCGCTTTCAGAAAAGAATCGAAATAGCGAAACTGATCCCACTGAAACGGACAGCTGTTTTGGGCGAACGATACATTACTAATGCAAGGCATAAATAAAACAAAGATTCCATCTTACGCAATTTGGTTGAGAGGAAGAGGTCGCGGCGATGCAAATTATACTTAGGCATCAGTAACTTCAGAGCCTCGCCGATTCTTCGTTCATTGTGATAGTATGCTGCGGTATCTAGTACAAATGCGATAAGTAAACCACTACCCATTACGCGCCTACCGATTCCACGATAGCCCGCACCAAGTGCTGCATCCAGGCAAGGTAGAAGTTCATCAAACACCTTATAGGTTCCATCTAAGAAGCACAATAGAGTTATGGGGATGGAATTACAGAATAAATTGGGAATATTGTATCCGTTATGTAATTCGGTGGTTTCCATTTTTCTGCTTCAACTTTACACAGAGATTTTCAAGAGATCCCACAACAATTGCACCATAAATATATAATATCCATGCACGGTGTTAGTTAACTCTCCTGTGGATTACTACTAGTCATTTCTAGAGATTTGGTCCGATTTCTGTAAACAAGATAAAATATTCTGCAACACTGGGAAAAGTAGCGCATTGAATGAAACACAAACCACTTTCTCAAAATGCATGAACCAATAAGGTAGAAAAGAAAACATGACGTGACACTTCACATAACGTGAATTATACATTTTAACAGCTGAGAATTAAAAACAGATGTTACTTATAAGTAGTGTGGCTGATTTCACAATTTAAATGAGATCCAACTGCGAAAAATATAGGCTTCGGTTTCCGTCGAAGCATCTGAATTGTGAAATCTGCCAAACTACTTATAAGTAATTCAGTTTCAATGCACAACAGTGGCGACAGTGGATCCCAGCGTGAACCGTTGAAAAAACCTGCTTGGACAGTCAAGCTGTTTAATCATTTGGTGGATTCCTTATAGCACAGTGGATTGGGCGGGTAACTGAACTCAAGTGTGATAACGCCTAAGCTCACGGTATGGCTTCGTAGCCCAACTGGTAGAGCGGTTGCCGCGTTTGGGCATGCTGTTTCTGTTGTCAGTTCGAATCTAGCTGAAGCTCAGATTCTTCGCAATTAATCCTCATCTAAAAACAGGCAGTTAAACAGCATCGAGTCACATACGTGAAGTGCACAGCTCTATGAAGAAGTGAAATATAAACAATGCGAAACTGGAAACGCAAACTGATAAACCGATTCATACGGTTTTTTAACGTGAAAACCTCGATCTAATTGATACGTGCCATACAGAATGACATCAGTTTACTGATAAACGGAACTAGGACTTTATTTACGAAACTAACTGATACTTTTCGCATTATCCTTTTGGCTGTTTAGAACTCCAAATGTAAACCTGCAAATACACAGGTGACTGAAAACCGGCAGAATCAACGACACCGTAAGTCTAATGCACGACTGAAACCGTCCACCGTGTAGCTTCCATAGGTAATCAGGGGTGCTGGAAAAAATGGGATACTTGATTTCTCTCCAAATGTAAACAGCCAAACGAAGATCATCGCGAAATACTATTTTAAACCTGTATATTGATGTTAACTTCCTGTCGCGCACTGTTGTCCATATCTCTTAAATCAAACACACCAATGTCGCTTAAGGCAACCAATTAACAGAAGCGAGCGTATACCAAGAGAGAAATGCTAGCTGGACATTTTCTTCCCTTCGCGGATCAATAATCAGGAACTCCGGCGAGTTTCTCATTAAGAGCAGACGACGACGAGATCAATTATATTTTGGCGCATCTGCCAATGTCTTACTAGCGACGTTTTTCAAGCACCCACCATCGAACACTCTGATAGCCAACTACGAACGTGGAATGGAGCAAAGACGCAAGTTGTGAGGAAGACAAGTGTGAAGCTCAGTAGTCTGAAGAATGGAAAGCCTAATGTGATTGATTTTTCGTTGTAGAAGGAGATTCGATACCAATCCTCGGTTTGAATGCTATTCGAACGATGGATTTCGTGACATTTTTTTCAGGTGTTAGAGAAGTCGCAGCTATTTGAACAGTACTCCCCTGCGTTTGATTCCGTTTTGGATTGTATGCTGACTACTGTTGACCCACGTTTAGCTAAGAGTGGTGTACATGTTTTGCTACCCACTAAAAAAGTTCCGTTAGCCATCCATAAAAAATTTAAAAGCGGGTTGAATTGTTTGTTCGAGCTGAAAGCAATAGCGTTGGCAGAGGAGCTTGCTGAATGGATCAGTCAAGTAACGAATCTGATGATATTGGCACGCTCATTGACCCCAGGCCGCTGAACACAGGAAATAATACATGTTTCCGACGGTGGGCGACATTTTTCCCGAATTGAATCAAATCCGTCTTTATGAAGGTTGATTCGTTTTCCTGGTATTGATAGCTGGCGCTGGGTGAAGAGTCTAGTTACCTAATCATGTATACACTTGTGTTCAGCGTTTCCCTCGGCTGCCCTTACTCTTTGGGTCAAAGGTGTTAAGCGAAAAGTTTCGAAAACGTGTAATTTAGGCGTTCAACAAAACTGAAGGACGGATTCGTGTCGCAGACGACGTGCTGACATATAGAAGAATGAGTACGGGGCATGATTAGAATCCCGAAGCGTTTCTACACCGGAGCGTGTCGCAAGAAATAGTGTTGTCAACATAAGAGATGATGTTTCGGGCGACAGAAGTGACGGTTTATGGCCACCTACGCAAGTCTGAGGGATTCAAGACCGGTCCAGACAAAGTGAAGACGATTCAAAACATGTCTGCCCTTAGGGATGCAAAGACAGTTTCACAACTGAATGAGATGATCAACTATGTCAGTCGGTTTCTTCCTAATTCGGCAACGTGCACACAAAGGAGCCACATGGATGTGGTGCGACTCTTAGCAATCAACGGTTGGTGAAAGCAAGAAGTCAGGGTCTATAACCCCGGAAGTGGGATATGGCGTTCTTCAGGTTCCTCTGGTAATTCAGTATGAGTCAATCCGGTTTCAGAGCAGGGCTACTACAGGTAAACTGATAGACTACGGAAGACGGAATCATTCGACCACGGAACAAAACTAGAGGCGAAGTGATAAAGGAATGTTGGTGGTGATTTTTACCTTGGAACGCCCCTCCACTACCTACATGTGTGGGGAAATGCAGTGGCACACACACCACAAACCTCTGAGTATTGGCAAAGAAGCCACTAAGTGCTTCCACCCCCACACCTACAAAGGATGGGGATCAAGCCACAGCATTATGACTGTGAGCTAGTCTATCGACCCGGAGACCAAATGCACATCGCTGATACTCATTCTCGCCTGCGACGGATGATCCTGAGTTCCAGGTAATCAACCCAACGGACTACAAGATTGTACCGAGGACGAAGGAGCGGGGCTTCAGGACGTAACGAGGAAGGAATCGTGTACTTAAAAAGCTGGCTGGTGTAACAAAAAATATGGCTGGCCGCGGGATAAAAAGTTTGCCTGAATAACTGGTAATAATTCTCAAGGGCTGCGATCAGGTTGTTCAAGAAGAGGGAATAATCTTCAGAGGTGACAGAATAGTCATTCCGAAAGATAAGCAGCAGAATTTCGTTGGACAAATCCATTCGGTGCACGCTGGCTTGAACAGCTGTGTTCACAGAGCAAAGGAACTTTACTACTGACCAAGCATGTCCAGTAAGATGGAGGTTTACATAGTGAAGTGCAAAATTTACAGAAGGCACGAATCAAATCAAGTGAAGGAAACGATGTTGCTAAAAGAAACTCCGAAATGGACCTGGCAACTAGTTGCATCCGATATGTTCATACACAGCAGCAAACAGCACCTGGGAACGGTGGACTATTTTGAAATGGGTTGGCTAAGCAATACCGCCTGGGTGCAGTCTTCAACACACTGCGTGTTCAGTTCGCTCGTTATGGCATACCGGAAGTATTTTGTTTTGATAATGCACCCGTTTGTATGCGCAAAAGTCAAGGCGTTTGCAGATAAATGGAAGTCTGAGCATCGAATAAGCAGCCCATACCATATCCAGTCGAACGGGGAAGCCCAAGCTGCGGTTAAGACAAACTGGAAAGCTATTACAGTTTGCCCAAGAGTCAGGGAAAGATCCAAAACTAATGCTTTTAGGAAGAAGGATCATGCCGAGTGAGACCATCGGTCACAATGTGGTGCGGCGTACGTTTGGAAGAAGGACGCGGACAAAACTGCGACATACGGGGCCAATCAAACGTTCAACATAACCCAGTATGAAGCAGAATGCAACAAAAAGTGTAATATGATCGCAAAGTTCAGAAACTTGTTTCCTGGTTTCAGGCTTGTAAGGTCTACGTCCAGTGTAGTCCTGATAGCCCGAGGCAATGGACAAATGGTGAGGTAATCAAAGATAAAGGCATGGATCATACAATGCTGACATGAACGGAGAAGTGAGGAGGAGAAATTGTACGCATTTGAGAGAACGGATTTTGTCAGAAAAGGAGACATAATACAAGAATGGGAACTGGGCAAGCTTATCGAAAAGGAAAAGATGTAATGTGAGTGGGCTGAAGCGACTGCCTAACTGGAGAAAGTTCGGTTAATAATATTTCACCCACAAGCTGTTACAGGCGAAGCTGTAGTCTATGGGCACCAACCTCTTTAGAACGGCGATCAGCTGCAACATCGAATTTGTTTGCAAGCAGTCATTAAAACGAGTTGCGCGAATGCGCGTCAGATTTAAATAAGCCGAGTTGCTTGAATCAAGGTCGTGGAACGTAACAACGAAAGGGTCAAACAAAATGGAAGACGCTTGTTGCCCAACAACACTCGCTAACATAAGTAACGCTGGTTCTGTATAAAAAGGAGACTGTTTTTCTGATAAATTAAGATTGCTTAGTGCTGCTCAAATCGCTGTTGTGCTGATTTTAACAGCTGGGTATCCAAACACCCGACAACAAATAGCTGCGTTGTTACCAGGTATTCGTACGTGTATTGAGAAGGAGAAAGACAAATAAGATTAAGTGACGGAAAAAAGAAAGCGGCCCACTGGCTAAAACAAAGCTTCCGAATGTGAGATATGTTAAACTAAGAAGTTGCTATGCAAAAAGACCTCCAACAGCTGCGTGTGCGTGCCCTGTCAAGTTCTGAATGGGAGCTGGGAAGTGCCGCATTACTCACACCTAGACAGAACCAAGTTGGAACTTGTGACCAAGTAGGTTAGCAGGCGCTATTTTTCAGAAACTCTCGGGGGAGCAGTCTCGCAAAAGCCTTATGCAAAGAACACGCAGCCCGGTGGCCAGGATATGAAATAGGGATGAAGTTAGTTGCCGTGTCAATATGTCTAAGTGGTAAACCTATCTGGTAAATGATACGAGTGCCAACGCATTTTGAGTTGATGGTGTGATCTGCTAAGTGGACAGTTCAGCAACGCACGTTCTGTTTAGGCGCCTGGAACGTTGGACACAGTACTACCAACCTCAGTTTGACTGGAGCACTGCGTGAATGCTTCCACGTTGTGGGCCAAATTGTCCTCTGTTATCCGTGCTCGTGAACCACCACCACAAGACGGTAACCCGGAAGAAATTCAAGATTTTCGAGCTCCATAAGGTGCTAATAGCATTATCCATCCTGATATTCAACATTTTGTATGCTGGGAAAGTTGGCTGGTGACGAGAGGAATCAATAAATACCCTCACCCTAGAGGAAGATAATCGCGATGGTTTCATTGGCTACTGAGAAATCATCATCATAACAGCCATGAGCCTGACCAAAAGGTACTGTAGCTCGGGCCGCCGCTCACCTCAACAGTGACGCGGAATATCCTAGAAGAAGAAAACGTTACTAAGAAGGATGAAAATTATTGAGAAAAGACTAAGAGGAAGAAGCGGAAATGGAATGCATACAGGTACGCCATTGACTGCGACACATTGCCATCTCGGATAGCGACTCCAACCAGCGGTTTGAATGAT
>JTDE01002313.1:5578-21506 GCA_014338405.1 Paragonimus skrjabini miyazakii | reverse complement strand
GTCCGCATATTCCAGACCGGTCAACCAGGCGCCAGGAAGAAGCTCAACACCAAGCCCACTGGACTCCTGAAGCGCGCCCTCCAGAATGTCGTCCATGACAAAATTGAACAGGAAAGATGAAATCGGACACCCTTGACGAACAGCACTAAAAGTGATGAACGCCCGAGACAGTTGTCCATAAACTCTCACCCTGCTTGCAGAGTGAGCATACAGTGATCTCAGTAGATTCACGTATTTCTCTGGTACTCCCTTGCGGAGAAGACAGTTCCAGAGAACGTTACGAGCAACTGAATTGAAAGCAGCCTACAGGTCCAAAAAGACCACGACTGTCGGCTGTCTGTAAGAGTGCCGGCATCCGTACTGTCTACCTGATACTAGTCACTTCATGGCTGCCGCTACCGATCAAGCGGGAGTAGGTATAGTCCTCAGCACGACAGCCGCAGTCACATTGGTACATTGGATTCATGCTAGAAGTAGACTGTGTCGTCCACCTGGCGGGTTCTGTTGAGGTCAACTATGGACGTAAAACCTCCCAAAAAGATTCTCATTGTCTGCTTATGCTTCAATTAACTGTAGTGACAGAGGCGACAAGAACACCCTTCACTCGGATCTAGCCGCTCTCCTTTGGTCAACACACGGTTCTGATAAAGTCGTTCTGGCCAGATATATGAACGCCCAGGTCGGCCGAGTCTTGTTTGGGTGGCAGGGTTGGGATATGTAGCGATTATAATAAATGATATTTTTGATAGTCGCATTCACTTGTACAGTTTTGATGATTTTGGTTTCTCATCTACTTTTGTTTCAGTCAAGCTATCCTCTTAGTAATAACCGTCCCGAGGCTAAAATCACAACTCTCTCCGTGGCTCGTTTGCTTGAGGTGCTTTCTGTGTAAACTCTGCTTTCCAGGGTCGGTACAAATACACGGGGGTCAACGCGCTGAGTCCTTGTTTTTTTATTGTCGACTGGTTTTCGATAGGCAGCGCAGACAGTGTAGTATTTTGTTGGACTGGTTCCAACAGATAGCATCACATCGTTCGGACAATGGCGGGCGACTGCTGCAGCTGTGCACTGAGCATAAACTATTTTCAACCAGCACTAGTTTTAGGCATCGTGCACGTTGTTGCTATACTTGGTGCCCACTTTTTCCTAATCACGCCTGGTCTCAGATAGACCACATAGCTTTTAGTTATAGGTGGCGCGGTTCGATTCAGAACTGTCGTTCTTATTGGAGCACATACTTCCATTCGAACCATGTGTTGGTGAGTTGCCGTTTTGTTCTTACTTTTAACGACAACGACCAGCTGTTGAGAAACTGGCCATACTGTCGGTAAAGCATAAGTACCAAACCAGCTTAGAAAGCTGCCTTAGTAGTTCTCACTCCGAAGATCCTAAAAGCTGCTAGACCTAAGTCTCACGGGCTATTCATGAAGCAGGTATTGTAGCGTGTGGCACGGGGGTTCGTAAGTCGAACAAACACTGGATCTCGGAGAAACCTATGGAGATATTAAAAGCTATACGGATCATTCCTCCTGGCAGTTCACATAACAAGTCTAGGAGAGTTATCTGTAAAAAGGTAAAACGCTGGTCGTAAGGCTCGGCTAACGGAAAAAGTTAAGGAAATGGAGACCGCTTGTGGTTCAAGGAATACCGGCAAACTCTTCAGGCGACCGTCTGTCAGGGAAACTATCAGCAAGGCAGATGACACATTCATCTATAATAAGTCCAGAAGGTTAGAGCTGTGGGTGGAACGCTTTGAAGGTCAACTTGGTTGGCCTCATGTCTCTACCGTGCTTCCCCCACAAACTTGTAATACAACACCCTGACCGGTAGATTTGGAACAACCCACTGAGATTGTGGTTCGCAATTACATTTCGTTTCTTAAACGTAATAAGGCTGCTGATCCAGATGACCGCGTGCCCGCACTTTTCAAAGAAGGTGGGGGGGGGGCAGTAGTAGAGGCTTTTACGCAGTTGTTTCAACTTGTATGGACGACGGAAACCACCCCTCCTTGCTGAGGTCACTCAATAATAATTCCCATATTCAAGAAAGGTGTCAGGGACTCTTGCGAAAACTATAGGGGAATTAGTTTGACGCCAGTCATTACTAGGGTTCTGGCATCTATTATATTTCGTTCACTCATTGCAGCTCGAGAGGCAAACATTAGGAAAGAACAGGCAGGGTTTCGCTCTAAGCGGAGATGTATAGATAACATTTTTACTCTTCGTCAAATTTTGGAGCAGCGTCATGTGTACCTCCGGCCAACGGTTGCCGTAATTCTCGACTATAAAAGTGCGTTTGAGTCAATGGATCGATTTACATTTTTGCAGTCACTTAAACGCAGGGGGAGGGGTGTACTGACCAAGTGTGTGAACATATCGTCAGCGCTTTAATGCTATACTTCAAGTCGGATTAAGATTTGCGGTGAACTATCAGAAAGTTTCAGCACCAGCACCGACGTACGTCAAGGCTGTCCACTTTCACCATTTTTGTTTAATTTTGTGACAGACGATATAATGGAGGATTGTCCCCGGCAGTCACAAGATGTCGGCGTTGACCTCCTACCTGGTGAAGAGCTGACTGCTCTTGATTATGCTGACGACAAGGTGGTGCTGTTTGACACTTTCCAAGCAGCACAAACAATTCTAGAGACTATTTCACGTTCTGCTAAATGCTTCGGAATTGGCTTCGTAGCCTCGAAATGCAAAGTGCTTCTGCAAGATTGAAGTGATTACGTAGAATTATTGTCGTATAACGAAATAGTGGAGGTTATTGACCAGTGTGTCTACGTGGAAAGCTGCAATAGTGGCGGTGGCTGTGTAGGGAATGAAATGGAAGGGCGTATCTCAAAGGCTAGGGCGGTGTTCGCTCATCTGACACACCTCTGACGACAAAGAGGCACCTCTGTGATGTCTAAAGGTCGGGTGTACAAGGTTACAGTGCGAGCTGTTACTTTGCGGCAGCGAAACTTGGCCACTCGGGATAGAAGACGTCAACCGTCCTCAGGTATATGACCGTCAAAATCCGCGTTCGTTTGCTCGAATAAGGTGGCTCCAGCAAGTAAACAACGGAGAGGTTAGGAAACGTGTATTTGGGAGTGATCGTCAATCGAGTTCTTTCGTTCACTTCTTAATTTCTCCCCAAAAAAGGCGGTTGGGTCGTATATTGAGAACGCCAGCTAGTCGTCTGCCACACCGAGCACTCTTTGCCGACTGGCGTAAGATGCGAGGTGAACAGATGATGACCCGGCGTAGACAAATGAAATCGTTCACCAATGGGTTGGCCACTGTAGGTCAGATTTGTCTCCCCGGCTGGGGACAGCAACTAACAGAGTCGGCGACTGGAGACGTTAGGTGAGATGGCGGCTAACCGAGCTCAGTGGCGTGAATGTTGTCGTTGTTTGGCCGAGTTGTCTGTGAAGTGAGTGCATTTAATAACGCGGGATAGTGAATGCCGTAATGAAGCTGCCTTGCTGATTACGCCTTACTTTCACTTACAGCTCGGTTGTTTGTTTGCAAACTGTAAGCACCTTGGTGCTGAATGTTTGAATATAGACGTAGTTCGTTTCAACAGTTAGGTCTCATCCCCCCTCCTTTTTTCTTCTCTCTTCTTAAACAGGGTTTATTTCTTCTTCTCCGTGGTTGTGTGGCAGTTAAGCATCAGTGTGAACCACTGACGTACTGCTGTTTACGAGAATGATGATGAATTACGATTTCGGATGCCTGAAAATTCCTCACTGGGATTAGAAAATGACCAGCGCAACACTACTGAACAAGCCTGAGTTTCACGCGTTTCTATGATGACCGATCTGAATAGTAGGATGTGCCTCAGGGGATGAAACGAAGTTGAAGCAGAAAGCGTTTCAGAGCATGGGTTGCCGTATCTTGAGAAGTGACTGTGACTTTTCATCATCATCGCCATAGACAGCAATACATCAGTGGTTCACACTGATGCTTAACTGCCACACAACCACGGAGAAGAAAAAGTAAACCCTGTATGGGGAGGGAGAAGAAAAAAAGGGAAGGGGAGGGGGACCTAACCACTAAAAAATAGCTACGTCTACATTCAAACATACAAGATCAAGGCGCCTCCACCTTAGAAGTCATGAACGCATACCTTCTTTGAAAGACAAAGTCCAGGGTATGCGAATAGTTGAATGGTAGAATGTTATCTAACTCCAACACAGGATTAAGGAATCTCTGCTGGTTTAGGTCCTGTTCCGAGTCATCAACAGGTAAATCAAGGACATATCGGATTGAAACGGTCCGTAACAGATCGAAGAAAGGAGCTCCTTTCCCAAATTGCTTTGATTTTCGGTGCCCCGTCAAGGGAATATCTGAGTAAATAGGAGCACCATCAAAGGGTTGAAGCTTATAGGCAACCAGAAGAATGAACCAGGTCAATGCTCTTCTCTACAACGTTACGCACGTCAGCGGCTTGATCACGCTAGGTGCGTGCCTTGTGGCGTTTGCTGCGCCTTGTGAGGGTGATGTACGTCAAACTGTGGGCTGGGTATGCCAGGTGCCATTGTGTCCATCGCCTATCTAAAGGTAGAACACACATGCCTATACACTATAGGGGACCCGGGGTGCTGATACGGCGTGGCGCCTTCGATGACAATTACCTCGTCACCGAGCGACTCAAACGAACGAGTCTCAGAGGTGTTATTCATGCCATCAAAAACGCACGTATCAACGCATGCATCATCGTTAACGCCCCGTACATCAAAAAACATCGGAATACGGTGAAAGGATCTCGGGATCTGTTGCAAACTTTGTTTCAAGGAGAGAACCTTTCAGCTTTTTCTATCCAAAAGACATGTTACGGAACAAGCTTTTGACACTAGAAAAGCAATATTTCAGCTCAGTTGTCCTTTAGATACGTTCGTTTGTACTGGGTGCCACGCAAAGAGGGTAATCATCATACTTCTTATAGATTTGGTCTTTCTGGCTTTCAGTCAGTTGCCATGAGTAACGTAACCGCAGAAAGTGGGTGCAAGAGTAGCCCACATTCACTTGCCCATTACTAGTGTGTCGCTTTTGTTAAGGAGACAACCCATAATACCGAACGATTGCCGTGTTTACCAGTATCTTTAAGTGCTGTTATCACATCTTTTATTGGCTATTCCGACAGCGTTTTGGCTCCCGTAGCGACTAGCAACGGTGGAATAGTGATACAGGGCTTGCCGACTCCGACCGACGTCTTCTGCTGCTGGGTGACTACAGAAGTCAGCGTCTCATGAAGTGAAATTCTGAGTTGCAAAAGACGTGCCTCCGGTGAATTGGTGATTCATGCCGCAATACAAATCAGTAATTTTTGCAGGTTGCTCGGATAGGATACAGTCCAACAATATGAAGTGGGAAATATACTTTCAAATCTATACGCCACTTAAACGAATGTAAGGTCGTCTAATAACTAATACTGATCCGTTGTAAGTCCGATACAGTTAATATGAAACTATTCACGGCCATTACCGCACCCCATGCAGCGAAGCATTTCAACGAAAGAGCTCGAATGACCGAAAAACAAGCAACATACGAGTTCGTCATTATTAGTGTTTTTAGGCAATAACTACCAGTCAATACTTGTTAGAAGTAATTACTGCATATGGTACTAATCCAGGATACAAGCACAAACGGTCAATTCCCAGTACAGTCAACGCGTATTTTAATAAAAACAATTCCGAGGTCCTTCCCTTTTGTATGCAGCCACCAATGTTAGCGGCAAAACCCCGACTAGGAAAGTACAGTCAAAATAAGTTGGCAACCGTTTTTCACGTTTCATCGTCATCGCACCTGGTTCTCCAATTCCGTGCATCGTAATGTGCAGTTCTCACGAGCTGCAGCTTTCCAACTTTGTGACCAATCAGGTGATCTATTGATCCATTGATCTAGTTAAGCAGAAACACTATGAGCCAAATCCAAATTCAGTCCGAAGTCAATGGTCACCCTGTCGTCTGCTATGCTTCTCACAGAAGCAACTCCGTGGATAGCTCACTTTTCAACCATCAACAGCTAACTTCTTACTATGGCAAAGACACTTTGAAGGAGTCGTGCATCTGGACATATCCACATATCCGAAACGCATTCTCCTGCAATATGCTTGGTCCCTCGGGGTTCTTGCAACTTAATGACAACGGCCGAAAACACAGATTTTTAGTCAACAATCAGCAACCAAATCAGCATGGCCTGATACTAGTTGTCTTACGGTGAGGTGCCAATAGAAATCGCTTGGGAAGGATCCACTCTAAGAACAGAGGTGTCAATTAATAGACCAATAATAGTAGTAATAATAATGTGGTCAGTGATTAACATAGCTACTAAAGCAATGATCAGCCTAATATAAGAAACCTACAGTTTAGGAATAAGGCTTGTAAATAAATTGAAAAACGAGCTGCATATCCTCCTTCAGGGGTCACTCCATCCTACTATTTCCGATGAAACGAGCTATCCCAACAACTATCCAGCTTTCTTTTGAATTCATTCGAACGGTGATCATCGTTGATGTCTTTGAAACATCCCCATGCAACTTACCTAAAATTTTCGCAATACGAAATGAAAAGAATTTTCATTAACTCCACGTCACATCCCTTTTTTTTTATAAATGTGCAGCTGCCTCCTACCCATCGCCCTTTACTCAGTTCTATCAGCTGACCCATGGGGACATCCAACAGCTCCTTCGTCATTTTATAAACTCAGATCAGACCCTCTCTCTGACGTCGGCGGTGCAGTGTGAATCGACTTAATTTGTTTAGTCTATATTTGTAGCTCATTTCCACAAGTCCATCCGCCCAACACGTTTCCATGTGCCGAACCTTCTCCAAAATTTGTAAATCCTTTTTGCAGTACGGTATCTAGGTTTGTACACAACACTCCAGGTGCGGACGTCCAGTGCAGGGGTACCCACACTTTACCTCATGACAACTGAAGCACATTGGGTCGAAGGTGAGAAGGACAGATCGGCCAAAGCCCTTAAGACATTTACGTGATCAATGGCTCCCAATCTCTCATCGTTTAACAACGTCCTGCCAGTTTCCACTCTCTCAGAAGATAGTAGTTGGTATTTGTTAGTGTCCAGAGGCATCCCTTCGTCTGTGATCTCGCAAACGAAAAATAGTCTGAACCTATCCTAATTGACAAATCATTAACATAAACGAGGAAAAGCATCGAGCCCCGCGTTACACTTTGTGGGACTCCAATGAGTGGGAGTCAAGTATTGGACACAGTATCAAGAATCCGTACCCACATGGTCTTATTTGTTGGAAAGTCTCCATTCCACTTACAACCCCCCGGAGACGTGTACACGTTTGAACAAGTATAAAACGGCTGGGTAAAAACAACCGTTAATTTTCGTAACCCAAATGTGAGTATCGACTCCCACATCGATCGATGCTGAATCAAAGATAAAACCAACATAAACAAAAAGTAAAAAAGTTCAACCAGAACTCGGCCAAAAACATGCGTCAAGGAATCGAATACACAGACAACATTAAGGCACGAAGCGCAGTTAGGGCGTTTACAATAGTTTATACACTGAAAAATAACTGATTCAGCTACTGATACACGAGTTCGAGGCAGGGGTCCAAAGTACCCGGATCCAGTCGAATTTTTTTGCTCAGTGTCACATCGGCGCCTGTTTTTCTTGAAAGCAATCACTGAAAACGAGATGTAGCACCACTCTTGAGGATTGCAGTAAATACCAAGAACAGAGTACGGCAACTCACATGATGGGATTTTAAGTAAATGATAATCAAGCAATGCTTTAAAGCAACTTTTGAAGGCGCTGCTAGAGATCCCAAAGGAAAAGCTGTTCCAATGGCTAGGAACCTTATAAGAAAGGAACTTCCGCCTCAGGAGAGCTCAATGATGGAGCTTGAAAAGCTACCGGTTATATCCTAGCCCGCCATCATCATTCGCTGCGATAAATTCCTCAACGGGACCTATTCTAAAGAAGAAGCGTGTGAAAACCAAACCACCGCAGTCGTCGAAATTCGAGTGGATATAAATCGTGTTTCAAGTCAAGACTCGTACGTCACACTTCTTAAGTTCGTGACTAGTGTGGTAGCCGCGCGCTGGACACGCTCAACAGCCAGTATGCCTTTCTTCAGGCCGGTATGCACAACCTTATTAGGATACTCGAGGAGCGGTTTTATATGAACCCCGTAAAGCGTTTGAAACGCCTTCTTGTCTATGCGGGGGAGAATGCGTTTAATCATCCTGAGTGACAAATCCCTTTTTTGCCGCCACCTCGTGGTGATGCGCGAAGGACAAGTTAGACAAAATCCAAATGGATAGATCTTTTTTCAGATTGATTCTCATGATGTCTATTGTGTTAAATGCACTGTCAACCATGAAGGCAGTCAGAATCTCTACCGAGTAGCAAGTGCGCGCATCTATTCTCACTTAGTGGGAGGCTCCAATCATCTGACCAACGTTTAATCGCGTCAAGATCAATCTTCAGTGCTCTGGAATCAGCGGCTTTCCGGGTGTTTAGGTTGTCGGTATATAGAACGGCGTTGCTGGAAATATTGTCCGAAAGCTGGTTGATGTAAATAAGAAATAACAAAGGATCAAGCACTGACTCTTGAGGAACTCCCGCAAAAATAAAAGAGGGAAACGAAAGACCTGAATCAATTTTAACCCTGAAAGTTGCTATCAAGAAAAGGAGCAATCCAGAGAAGAACCTCCCCTTGAATACCATACGTTTCCAGTTTGTTTTTGAAGGGGACGTGTAGGACATGGTCATAGGCCTTGGCAAGATAAGACAGCATCTGGGATTAAGCGATTTATTATTTTGCACGGAACGCTAGCAAAACTGATTGACCGATAGCTAGCCGGAGAGTGCCGGTGGCCGGCTTTAAAAATGGGTGTGACTGCCGCCTCTTCTCACGCGCTATAGAAAATGCCAGTCCGGAGTGTCCATTTAAACAACTTATAAAGTGTGTTCTGCCAGACTAGCAGCTGCTTCTTTAAGAACTCTGAGATGGATCTTGTCAGGACCCATTGCACTGTATGAATTAACCTTGAATAAAAGGACTTCAACATCCAACGCAGAAGCCTCAGCGGTAACGAGTGGTTGCCGAAATTTTTGCAACCGTAGGATAGGGTGCCAGTTTGGCGGTGCAACGTTGTAGATCACCGAATAGTACTCCCTGAATAACTCGGCCACAAATAGAGAGTCAGGTGAAGTCTCCTCGTCGGGTAGTGGCAGAGAAAGAACCGAAGGTTAATTACTTCTTAGTCGTCGCATATGCTTAGACAGAAAGCTTTTGTTCCCGCGGGCTCTGAGGAGGATCTTCCCTTGTACGACTTTGGTGTGTTCACGGATTTCCCGTCCGCATATATATCAAACAATGTGAAACGCGCTCAGGTCCTCTGAGTTTCTGTTAGCTTATGCTTCGTGAATAAATGGGAACGGTCATAAAGAAGACGATGCATTCTGCGCGGAAGGGGTGGCTGATTAGATGAAGTGCACAGTTTGTGCGGTACAATCAAATCATCCGTCTTCTGGATTGCGCCTTGAAACGCACGGTAGTTCTGGCGTACGGAGTCATAATCAAGAAATTAGCCTAGGTAGTTTCTTAGGCCGTTAAAATTAACCTGCTATGATTTGGCGGTTGACGATAACGAGAAATGGCTAACGCTATTTTTGGAGGAAATAGGCTTTCTCCAACACAGCCTGATTAAAAATTCGGACTGTGAACTTTTTTGCTGGTCGTTGTAACCAGTGAAAGATAATGCCAGAAGTGAACAGACAGCGGTCAGCATCCAAGTGGCGATTTGATGATCACTCTTTCTACTGGGTGGCTCTCATTAGTGATGACTAAGTTA
Organism: Paragonimus skrjabini miyazakii; assembly: GCA_014338405.1. Lineage (NCBI taxonomy): Eukaryota > Metazoa > Platyhelminthes > Trematoda > Plagiorchiida > Troglotrematidae > Paragonimus > Paragonimus skrjabini miyazakii. Next base: position 11,679 of record JTDE01002313.1, on the reverse strand, counting down.
AGAAGAGAGGAAGTCTGCCCAGAACGACGCCGCGTCGGAATGTTGACATGCTGTGTCTACACTATCTGTCGTATTAGCGTCGACAAAGAGGTCGAAAATCCGCTTTCGCTATCCTAGTGAGAAACTGGTGCCAAGTTTCTTTCGGGTTTACTGAGGTCACCCATAAGTAGATGAGTAAAACGTTGTAATCCTAGGAAGTTTTCTAGGTTTACGAGAATCCAAGTAGCAAAATGGGGTGAGGCCCGCGCGGGCAACGGCGGGATATGAAAAAAATTGGCGAGCAGAGCTTTTCAGCCCCTCCAAATTCGGTGATTTCATTAAAACCAGCTCTGGTATTCATTTTCTGTGCTTTTGAAGTTTTTAAAACTTCCTTAAATAATTCTTAAAATAAACCCGCGAAAATAAGTAAAATTATATCGTCTTTCTAAAGCGTTATCCACTAGGCAGGCCCAAACATTCCGCCACCAAATATGCTTACCGGAACAGTAATCCGATTACTTGCATAGTGTCCACAGAAAATGGAAAGAAAGAAAGAAATGAAATGAAAAATTAGATAAAAGAGAAAGTTTCAGGGATGAGTAAGAAATAGCATATCTCCGTAACTATTTGAGATAGAGCAAAAGTAAAACCTAACAATCCTACAGTAATCCTTCAAAGCAATACAATGCTACTAGTCATTTGCTTTTAAGAGCATCGTCTTCATGCAGAGGCATCGGATGAAACAGAACGATGGATAACCCTCACTAGGAGTGAGCCTTTGCCACACAATACTAGACGAAGCCACAGAGTACCACATTTATCAAGGGACTAGAATTCACCGATAACCGTAGGTGTCAAGAGACACTGTTAATTGTTCACTGATAGAGTCGCCGACTGTGTGAGCCTCCTTACTAAGCGTCTCGACACCGGAATAAGCAAGGTGTTAACTATCCTCCTCCTTACAGCGCGTTACCATACGCACATCTAGGAGTCGTTTAAAGGCCACATCATTGGATGCTCGCACTACCCGCACTAGTAGAGCATTCCAGCTACTGCCGGTCCGTCGAGACAGACGAAATACAGAATGAAGTTGTCTCGATCGGTGTCTAGGAATCGTGAGAGGATGGCCCAGAAATCTGTGCTCATTTCTGTGGGGGGGGGGGGCGGAGAAATCTATTCTGAGTTCCCCATCCATGTCACCTCACAAAATGCGGCGTATCACAATAAGTTCACCGCGGAGTCGCTTGTAACTCTGGGGGGGAGTACATGTTCAGATACTGTCGTCTCCGGTTATAAGAAAGGCCCCACGTCCCAACAATTGTACGTGTGGCTGTACTCTTTCAAGTTGAGATACCTTACTTTGTGTAAAGGGGAACACTGTGGCGTGGCCGTACTCCAGTCTCAGACGAACATGAGATGAGAAGGATAAGAAAAAGGCCTCCCTGGACACTTTAGCAAAAGATCGACGGATGGCCCTAAACGCTTTTCTAGCTCCAACAAGCCTGCGCTGTGTGAGCCTGTGTTTTGAGGGTGTCTGATACCAGCACTCCAAGGTGACGTTCGGTATTACACTATGCTAACAAGTGACCTCCAACACGATAAGTCCTGACAATCCTGTTATCTCCGAGGAGCATAAAAGAGTATTTTTGTGGGTTTAGAGGCAAGCACTATTGAAACGTCTATATTGATATCGTGTCCATCCTGTTGCAATATTTCGCTATCCTCATCTGAAGAAACTGTCCTCCATACTTTCATGTCATCAGCGAAAACGAGGGTAGGCGACTGCAACGGGTCCAATAGATCACTGATGAAAATCAAAAATAACAAGAGCCCGAACACTGACCCTCGTGGCACACCGCTTGGGGCATGCAGCCATTCAGATAAATGTCGGCTGACACTGACAGCGAATGACCTACCATGGGGGAAGTCTGTCTACCAATTTATTACAGGCGAGCTGACAGGGTGCACTAACAGCTTGGTGAGCAAATGGTGGTGGCACTCTGTCGAAAGCTTTGCTGAAATCGGGAAACACCATATCCAGAGTCTCGCCGTTAGTTATTGCTTCCACTCATCGCTATCCGGCAAGCAGGAGGTTTGTCAAGCAAGGTCGTCCCCTCCAGAATCCGTACTGCCTCTCACTGAGGGTCGAGAGTTGGTCCAGATGCCCCTGAAGACGATGAGCTATCAACCGCTCCATTACCTTGCCAAACACGCAAATGAACTATACTAGTCGGTAGCTGACAGCTTCTGACCGTCCCCCTCCCTTGTACATAGGCGCAACCACTGCTCGTTTCCACCCCGTTGGCAGTTTACCTTCGTTCAGAGACCACCGATACAGGTCCGTCAGTGACACGGCTAATTCCACCGCCAGTTTACGTGGCAAAAAAACATTGAAGCTGTCTGGGCTGGGAGAGTTATTGACATCAGTCAACCTTAGCTCGCGTTCCACCTCATCAACGGTAAATAGCATTTCGACAAGGCATGGTCCAGTGTCATCGAGTAAGGCAGACTGTGCCTGGATTTCCGCCTTGGTTCCGGTCCGTCGACGGATGTACGCCCAGAGCCTCTTAGGTACCGTTGCCAAACCCGTGGTCAGCCTTTCTTCGTACTGCTGACGATTTCTTGCCTTCATGGTATTGCATTCATTGTGTTTCCCGGTAAGCATCGTAGGAAATATGACCAGCCTGGTAGCTCATCTACTGCCGGTGTCTGTGCCTGAAGACGGCATGCACGTCAACGTCGAACCACGGTGGCCCTTTAGACCTGGAACGACCACGATACATCAGTGTGAACGGTTCCACGAGAGACAGCAGGGTATCTTTAATTTTGCACCAGTACGCATCAACTGTTAAAGCAAAATCGCAGGGACACTCGTGGGGAGGAAGAATGAATTCTTCTTAATGAGGAGTCAACTAGGTGAACTGAGTAACCGAGGACAATTAGTTCACTGTCACGGATATCACGTGTAAACTAGATCTCCGTAAAACCAAACATATCTGGTTGGGGGCGTAGGCTTACATTACATGGTCCATAATAGATTTTTTCTGAGCGTTCAGGGCGTTTACCGAATGATCGTGCGTATTGCTCGGGACGATCAAAAGTGAATTATTACTTCACTCATTGTTATCTGCAAAACTCCGTACAGTGCTCTGTGGGAACACCAAATGTATGCAAGATTACTAAGAACGCACTGCAGCTTCTTAAAAACAAACTCACAAGAATGAATCCTATCTTAGTCTATCAGGGTATAGTCCATATATATATATATATAGACTACACTCGAGTCCATATATGGACTCGAGGGTGTGTGCTGCTTTCCTCTGTCGGAGGGAGGTGGCAAGAGGATACCTCACGTTGAAATCAGAAAACTTGAAGTCAGAGCGTTGAAAGCCCCGGGTTTATCGACGCAATAATCTGGACACTCTAGCTTCTGGCCGTCAGTTGTCCTGTGAACTGGACTAAACTTAACTGCAGTTCATATGACACAATATGAACTAGCTGCAGCTAGTGATTTCTTAGTGAGCTAACTAGTTAGCTCCCTGAGAAATCAAACAGAATATGCATACAATCTGACTTATGGCACACAATTATACCAAACAAGCATGTCTCACCGACGACTGCCGAACTGCACGACAAAAACGCAACAAAACATACCACCGCAGAGGCCATTTGAAACAGCAACGATTCAGTTTTCGCGGAGCGCCTGGAACACTTAAACAAACCAAAGGTTATTCATTACATGTGCGAAGCGTTTGGAAACGTTTCACTGTCAACCGTTCTATTCTACGTCGAATAATGTTTTGGTTGAAACATTTAGTGGTCAGTGACAGAAACGCACATTAAATCAGCGACGGAAATATAGTTCATTCCAGTTCAGTTCAGATCACAGGACTTGAGGCTACCGTGAAAGCACAAATCTGAGTATAAGCTAGCTTATACCCGCTTTAAACCGGGTTTTCAAACCGGGCTTTCAAGTGTGTTATTGAAACACAATATTGTAGAGTCCGTTAACCTTTTTTCTCTTGTTATATACTGTTCTTCATACCTATTATGTTCATTGTACATATAAACCACTTGTCTATTGTTTGAATCAATACACACTTCGTCCGCGCGCGCCTCAGCTTCTGCATGCACGTGGTCGTTGTTACCGAGAGTTGACTGTGGCAACAGTGGATTTTAATAAACTGGAGGAACTGGATTCGTGGGAATTTGTTTGCAATTTAACAGGAACTTTCTTCAAGCATATAGCGAACTTGGTGTAGTGGAATTTATTGTAGACAGTTATTGTAGATTATTTTGTAACTGTGTCGATTGCTTTCTTAGTTTCCACTACATAATTGGTGAGCCCTCGTTGATTTCTTCTTAAAGTTTGCTTAAAGTTTTTCTTTTCTGCATACTCCCCGAAAATTCTTTTCTCTGTTTCATTGCCCAATCGGTTCCTTTTTTTGTGGGCGACTTTATTTTCCCTTAACATGACTGATTCTGAACTAGATCCTACTGCTACGGAAAATGCAGTTTGTTGGAACTGGTCCAACAGATTAATACCCAGTCTGTTGTCACTATCGAAAACCAATCGACAATGAAAAGCAAAGAACTCAGCGCGTTGACCCTTGTGTATTAGTATCGACCCTGGAAAATAGAGTACAGAGAAAAGACGTCAAGCTAGCGGGGCACTGAGCGAGTTGTGATTGTAGCCCCGGGACGGATGTTACAAATGGAATAGCTTGACTAAAACAAAAGTAGGCAAAAAGCTAAGATCATAAAAAATGTACAAGTGGATGCGACTATCAAAAATATCATTTATTCTAGTCGCCACAAGTTTACGTTAAACTTCCCGAGTTCGGTAGTCGTGATCCTAGGCTTTGGTTCGCTCAAGTCGAAGCCATCTTTGATTCTAGACGTATACGCTCACAAAAGTTAATGTATAATTTTGTGGTTGCCAACCGCCCAGAGCAGGTCGCTACTGAAGTTGCCGACCTCATCTACACTCGACCTAGTGTTAGCCCCTACGACACTTTAAAGGCCGCGATCATTGGACGAACTGCAGCGGCCGATGAGCAGAACTTGCGAAAGCTTCTGGCAGGAGTAGAGTTGGGCGACAGAACTCCTTCACAACTCCTCCGTCACATGACACAACTTCAGAGCAAACATACGGTAAACGAACCAATCTTGCGTGAGTTGTGGCGCAAATATCTTCCGGATGATATCCAAAAAATATTGTCTATACTCGATAAGGACACATCGCTTTAAAAACTCGCAGAGCTGGCTAGCCAGGTATACGAGAGTATTCAAAGTCGGACGGTATCCCATGTACACGTACCAGAAGCGTCGTCGAGCCATAGCTGGCTAACCGAACTGGACGCGCTGAAGCAGCAATTCTCCGACGTGACCGTACAGCTCTGTGCAATCACTAAATAACTGACAACACAGTCGAGAGACCCTCTCTATCGCCGCCAACCTCGAAGCCGTTCACGCAGACGACGAGTTAGTCGGGACGTGTGTTATTATCATCGTCGATTCGGTTCTAAAGCGAACGATTTTACCAAGCCATGCAGTTTTGCTCAGGATACTTCCCACCCGGGAAACGCCGAGGCCAAACAGTAATGGCGACGGCTGTTCATGGCTCCTCAAACTGTCACCTTTTCTATGTGTTCGACCGTTCAACTGTGTTGAATTTTCCCATTGATACAGGCGCAGAGGTTAGCATCATTCCACCGAAAGGTGACAACCGGTATCATACACACTACAGGCTGCTAATTGTTCGACGATTCCAAACATACGGTGAGAAGCTACTCACGCTGGATCTCGGCCTTAGGCGTCAGTTTCCCTGGAGGTTTACGGTGGCAGATGTAAACCACCCGATTATTGGCGTTGATTTCTTATCATCCTTTGGACTCATAGTAGACGTTGGTAGTAGGAAATTGATCGACAGCACGACCACCTTGTGCGTACAAGGTAAGGCCACATCAATCAATTCGATTGGACTGCGATCGGCCTTACCAGCTAATGGTTTTGCAGCGGTTCTTCGACGATTTCCACAACTCATCAGTCAGCCTAACCTAAAGTCACCACCTAAACACGATGTTTTTCACCACATCGTCATCAAAGGTCCACCTACTTTT
>JTDE01002312.1:67733-105731 GCA_014338405.1 Paragonimus skrjabini miyazakii | reverse complement strand
TGCCAATAAACCCATCCACTGTTTGTCGTTCTTTTGAGGTACGTTAGTGACACCTTACTAGTTTGATGTGATTGAAATGTGGTACCGGACCTTTCAATGAGGGTTATACGCCTAATGGTTTAATGAAGATGACTTTTTATTTTATAGGTTTCTTTGCTCTAGCCATCGGTTAAAAAAACTTTGATTGGGCTAACCGATGACATACGGGTACGCCAAGTAGTTACACTAAACCCGTAAGCGCTTAGATAGACTTGATGGGAGGCACGTAGAAGGAGGTGCTACTTTTAATCGCTGAAACGTATGTGCAGCGGCGAGGCTGCTCTCTTACTCCGTCGAACACTCAACTAATAGAAAGTGTGGTGAAGTCAAACAAACAGACCAACTCAGTTGTATGCTTGTATCGCAGCCTGATGTCGCAAGCTATCTAGGATGCGAAATCTAACTCTTGAGGGTTGTTGTAAACCACACTTTCGGCCAACCTTTTAAGACTTAAACGCTGCCGACATCGATTGGGAGAAAGAGTCGGCTTCCGCAGGAAGTTTTGGAGCGGATCTACTATAGTTCTCCCACGACAGCTTGCCGATTCAGCACATGAGATGTAACCTGCGTTTTAGGATAGGACAGGCTCCCTCATTGATTGATCTAGTAGTAGGCAGATACGAAAGGCAAATTAATTTACTTAGTGTGAGTATTCTTCTTGGGAAAAGTGATCATGTGGCTATCACTTTTGAATTCTGCATTGGATGACAGGCGGTACCTTACAAGTTAACACACAACTTCGGTAGAGTTAAAGTCGACACTTTGATCATAGATGCAAGGTCCTTTTGTGGGAATCATTAGTCAGGTACGGTAGACGAAGCTTAGGAGCTGATTAAAAGAAGTGTACACCCCACAGAAAAGCACATTCCGCTGACCATATGCCGCCCACAAGGCAAACCCCATTGGTGGACAGCCAAAATAGATAAGGCACAAAAAAGGAAAGAAAGCCTGTCCAGCTTTCAAAAAGAACAACTGACCATATGAGGTTTTAGTCTACCTTCGTGAAAGAGATCGCACTATCGAACTGCAAAATATTGCCCGAGCCTCTTACGAACTAGCACTCGCTCAGGGTGTCATAGTCAATTCGAAGCGGTACTACGCATATATTCAAGTTAACCCAGTGATACGTAGGGAAATAGGTAGCCTCGAATTCTCCGACGGCAACCTACTCACGAGTGCTCAGAAGAAGGCGTTGCATTTCGCAGGTGTCCACCGAAAGGGATAATCAGCAAAACTCTACCCTAGATTTGCTTAATATACTGGTCCAAGAAATGACTCATGAGAACATCACACCTTATGGGATAAAGTAAATACAGCCGCAATTAGATATTCATAAAGCCCAGGTGCCAGATGTTATTCACGCGGCTATCATCCGTCTGCTAGCATGTGTATTATCCGTTCCCGTAATGCATCTACTTAAACAACCTCTTAAAGAAAGTAAAGTGGTCCAGGGTTGGCGTGAGACAAACGTCATAGCTGTGCACAAAGTTGGAGACAAAGAAGCAAGTGCTAACTATCAACCAGTCAGTCTCACGTGCATCCCACTGAAAGTATGCGTCATTAGAAATGAAATTGCCAGGCACTTAACCGAAAACAAATTGTTGGATGTGAATCAACATGGATTCGTGTAAGTAAAGGTTTTGTCTGTGCAACCTGTTGTGTTCTCTGAATGAAATAGCGCAGTGCTTATGTAGAGCAGTACCCGTGAAAGTATGTTATCTGGACTTCAGTAAACCATTTGGTTCAGTTAATCGCCGGCTGCTATTACTGAATATAGAGCATTGTCAAATAACACCGGTTATCATTGGATGGATAGTGGATGTGCTCTGTAACGTGGTGTTCAAAGTCGCCGTCGGAGGATCCAACTCAAATGTGTACCCTGTATTCAGCGGAGTTCTACAGGGGTCGATTCCGGAACCTTTCTAGTTTATGTAAATGACCTAGCCATTTCTTCATCATCTTCATGCATGTTTGCTGACGATCTGAAAATTGTCGGATATCCCAATCTGGATGTCGTCCACTCTGGCTTAGTAAAGCTATCCGATTGATCAGCCGAGTGGGATTTACCCCTCAACCCGGAAGAATGCTTGCATATAAACAAAGATAACAACGGTTCCACTAGGTGACATCTTTCCACTTCAAGTAATCCGAGCAGGTTAACTAAGTTACTGAAGCTGGAGATTTCGGGGTTCTGACCTAGAGCGACGTTAAAACCTCGATGCAGTGCGCTTTTGCAGCGAAGAAAACAAGATTCATTTTTTCACCTCATGGGAACCATCCCATTCAGAGAGCCGGAAATACTGATACCGGTGTACAAAGCGTTTGTTGGGCCTCATTTAGAGTATTGTATTCAGGCCTGGAGTCCAAGCCTATTGATTGTGATACGAGGCATGAAAATCTGAGACTTTACTTGTTGGCTGAAAACGCAACCTATTCTCCCATCAACGGAGAAGACTCCGTGGAGACTTAATAGAAGGTTTCAAGGTCCTAGTGGGTCTTACCGATGTACCTGCTAGTGTTGTGAGCCAAGAACGCGGATGGCACAAGGGTTGTGCGTTTCGAAGTGACAACAAACAAAAGCACATCTGCGCACGGTACTGGGCCCAGACGGTCATGGTTGTCACAGACATCAGTGCTCAGTTCCTTTTCGTTCCCTTACGTACTAAGAACCATTTCGTGCGATGTTTCTCTCGATATCTTTACTGCGGCTACTTCAATGTCAAAGTCTTTGCCCTGGTGCCCACCACTGAACGGCAGTAGTGTGAGTAGAATAGCACGATCGCTCCTCCTCCCGAAAAGATTGTTCCAGCTGCAGCAAAAGCCTTTCAGGTTCTCTTCGTTCTCTCGGCGATCTGCGTAGTAGCCTCTAGGATACCGACGCTCCAGGTGTGCATTTTCTTCTGCTCGGGGTGTCATACCATTTACAAAGCTGGCTTCCGTACACTCGATGCTCATTCTTCTTATTCTGAATCAGGTACACTGGGCCACGGTGGTCCACTACTACATACGGTCCTCTTCACTTCGTCAGGAACTTTTCAGATCAGGGTCCTGTTGTACCCGGACTCCTTCTGTCTCTGTATTTAACCTTCGTACCCATTTCAAACACAGCATTTAGACCCGACAATCTTGCGGTTGACTGCTCCTCAGAAACTTCTTCTGCGTTCGCCAAGTTTTGGTTGGCCACTCTCCGAGCTTCTGCTAATTCACGCATGTTCATCCGCCGGTCTCCCTATGAACCAATTTCCTGATCGATTGGCAGGTGTGGCACGCGCCCATACATTACCTCGAACAGTGACTTCTTCGTTGTTCCTTGAGGTGCACAGCAGTGGGCCAACAGAATCAGTTGTAGTGTTCTATCCCAGCTCCCTCCTTTCGCCGTCAACCATTCCTTGATTGTGCGATTGTTTCGTTTCGTCAGCCCATTTGATTGAGGATGGTATGGCGTTGTGCGAATTTTCTTGATTCCCAAATGCTCCAGACAGTTTCAAAACTCCACTTTCGAAGCAGGGACCTTGATCAGTCAATATGCTTCGCGGTATTCCATGATCTGCAACGATATGTTTCATCACAGTCCTGCAAACCGTGCTTGCACGCTGATCAAGTGTAGCGGCTGCTTCGATCCATTTTGTGAAATGTTCAGTCATGACTATGATGTACTTATTTCCAGAAGTGGTTACTGGAATGTGACGTATCACGTCCAGCGACCATAATTCCACACTCTCACTGACCGGAATTGGTTGTGTGGGATACTGACTGGGGTAGTTGGAGCTCTTCAGGAGCTGACATTGCTTGTACAACAGCACATGATTGTTAACATCCTTCTTCATTCCCGGCCAGTATGCTCTTTGATTCAGCATTTCATAAGTTTGATGACATCCCGTATGAGCCAGCTGATAACATTCCTTCACAACCGTCGCTCTCAATTCCGTCGGTATAACAGGCATGCTTATTCCTTCCCGCAATTGGTGCATTAAAATCCCGACACTATTCAACCGCACATCTGGCCAGTGCATTCTGAAAGCTTTCATCTTCGGACTCCCCTTATCTTCCGGGGGTTGTTCTCCCGATAGAAGGTGGTTAATCACTGCCCCGATTGCTGCATCCGTCCTCTGCACCGTTTGTAACTTTCCGGGATCGCTGTCCAGTTGAATACTATTAACTCCGATCGTGTCCTTGTGAACTCAGTCCATGTGTTGCGTTCGGGACAGCAAATCTGCCCTTATGTTTCGCGTGATGCAGGTGGCACCACTGACCGCGAATATTTCCGACTTCGTATTTATTGTCGTTCGCGAACGTTCCACGGACGCCCCATCTCGAACACAACGTTTTGCTACGATCGTTTCGGCACCCTTAAGGGAAGATAGTGGAGTGGGCGCTCGCTATGAACTGTGAGCGTCAGTGTCCCTCCAGCTGGGGCATCTGGGAATTGTCGTATCAGTCGCTGGCTGATTTGGCATCAGCTGATATGCCATGAACCAGATCAGGCTAAGGATGGCTAGGAACAGTTGTCCTTACCAGGATTGAATGGTCGTTATCACAGTACCATTCTAGTGGAGTTGTGTAACGACCTGGAGATTTCACTGGCTTACCTGCGGTATGATGTGTAAAATAGTTCCAAAACTCATGATTGCGTATTGTACCTAAGCTGTAAAAAGAGTTCGCATAATGTATGCTGTCCAAGTGTTTATCCACAAGCCATGTGACTATGTGACGTGAACCCGAAACACACACTTCCAGTTAACTCGCTCGTCGTCGACCCGTCCCTAACCTCGTTAGCTAACTTGCTTGTTCGTGTCTTTTATGGCGCTATAAGAAACCACTGATAGATCTTCTAATGAATATTCGGTCTCCATTTTCAATGACCTTCTTTATTTCACGTCTGATGAATTCATATCTTGGAAAATTGACTTGAAGCACATGCACTAAATACAGCTTAACACTGGAAATGTGGGGGTGGGGGTATTGCATCGTTATTTTATTCCTGCAAGAAACCAGTGGAATCTCGAAGTGATTCAATTTTTGACCACCAAACTTTACCAAACGTGTACTTGCAATTCGATGACTGCCGTAATCGATACGGTTGTGAAAACTACGTAGTTATGGTACAGTAGGTTGTACAATAGGTCGCTGTACTCGAACAGTTACACATGGTGGCCGCTCCATTTGGGGTTATAGTAATTTCTGGCGTCTTTTCGTTACTCAGCGGAAATAGTTGAACTTTAACCACTGTATAAACGAATTAGTCGGAAAAAGTGCGTAAGCAACACCTTGTATGATGCAATTGAAAGGACAGTCGGTTGACTGTAAGTTAATGTGAACTCAGTCTCAGCTGAAAACGCATGAGCTAACCCGTGTGCTTTAAGTGAAATAAAACTGAAACCCAACTGTTAACCTGTAGGGCAGCCTCATTCATTCTAACTGAAACTGGACTCAGTTGGGGGCTGTATTAGCGTGAACGTAGACGCATATATCAACACTGCGAAATGTACTAATCAGAAAGTTTTTGTTTAGCACGAGAAATCATCAAGTACTGATCTTTACAAGGACTGGTTGGTTGTTCACAATTACTTGAAGCAAAAAAATAACTGCTATGTCTATTAAAACGTTCTGTAGGAAAATGAGACGTATTTAACTAATGCATTTCGTGGGCGTTTAGATGAACGATTTCGTCATCGTTCCTCAGCTTTGCTGGTTTGACGTGAAACAAAAGGTCGCACTTTGTTTATACTCTTGGTAGTTTGCAGCACCTTCACTGGAATCGCCTCCTCTTTTTCCAGGCATGAATTAAGCGCCCACTTTGCTATTATTATTATTATTATTATTATTACGTAAGTGTGAAAGCAGAATGAGGACTAATTTAACACTATGAAATTAATAGTTATTAACGGACTTAACAGACAAACTTTGAGCAAAAAGCTTGATGATAAGAAGTGAGCGTTTTCTTAATGTTACATTGGTAAGCATTTTGGGAATAACAGATGTTCCAAGTCTTCGTTCAGTGGAAGGTTACAAATGGACTACCATATATCTCATTCTGTGTCCTTCTGTTTCTCTTCACTCACTTTTAATGACATTTTGTTGCATAATTTCGTGTTAAGATTCAGTTTATCATCATATTGATGCACAACACTAATACTCATAACGTATAATTCATGTGTAATGCTTTTATTGAATCCGTACTACATTGTTCCTGACTATGGGAACTCTCGTCTTAGTTCCTACGTCTTCTTCACATAGTGACTTCACGAATTCTTTCTCGTTCCGTTGGATTTATAGTTACACAAGAGCAGCGTACTGTCTTCTTTTGCGCACTTTGTGTCTTTTAAAACTCCTTTTTCAAACGTTCACATCGAAACCCACTTGATTTTCTCATTTGCTTACTGACAGGTTTGTTGAAATGAATCTGCAAAATGAAATCGAACGTTTTGATTCACAATCCTTGAGGAAGACCCTGATAGATGTACGCAATATTGATGGATCTGTCAGTGTAATGGACAAGTTCGGTGATATTGTCTCAAAACAAGGGGCTGACGTTAAACCAGAACCCAATTTTTCAAAATACGGCTTCATTGTTAATCCAAACCCAGATTTACACATAGGCAAAGTGGAGTTGGAGGATGGCTTTGTTATTCTATTCGGTAGTAAAACATTTTTATCTCACCTATTTGCCGTGTGTTTCAGGTTCCAGCGACGTTGCCCAAGATTTGAATTCTCTTGAAAGTAACGGAGTGACACACATTATCAACCTCGTTTCCAATTACATTCCCAATGTTTTTACCGAACATTTTGATTATCTGTCTTTGGTTTTATATGATAATCTGCAGTTTCGATTACGTGATTCAATTTATCGATGTCTAGATTATTTGCGGAATGTGAGGCGTCAAGGTGGACGTTGTTTTATTCACTGTGATGCTGGTGTTTGTCGAGCTCCATCCATGGTAATCGCTTATCTAATTCTGGTGGAAGGATATTCATATGAACGTGCTTTCACAGAAGTGAACAATGCCCGAAATGTGTCTATCAATTTAAATTTCAAAGCGCAACTCATAGCTCTTGCTTGAGCAGTATATTTCTCCCCGTCATCTCTCTTGCGCACGAGTTGTGACGCCCATTGAACGCGTTTACTTTGTGCTCCATATTTCTGGTAGTTTTTCTGGTTGTTTTACCACCTTGAGCTTTCATGTAGTGTTCTCTCACTCAGTGCACTGGATTGCAACCTTGATGTCATTCGTGTTTGAGTGCCTATCTAATTCTGAACGGCTTGCCAGTATCTGGCTCACTTGTGATTTACCAAGTGGTAAGATAGCTAGCGGTAGCTTGATAGTAGCGACACTTGTTTACCAATGTCACAGTTCTCAGTTCGAACAGCGCTTACTTTTATTTCCGTCTTTTAGATTTTACTTCGTTCTTATGTACATGCATACATTGTAATGAGTTTCACGCACATTCTTTGTCCATACTGTTGTGAAATCAATGGCTGCTGTTTACAATTGTTAAATAAGAATAAGCTTGGAATGATAGTTGATTCTACCCACATTCTAGAGTGGTGGATGATAGATATCATTTTTTGTCGCGTTACTTCTGTTTACTAGTCTTAGGAATAAGTATTTTGTGTTGTTTGTTCTAGGAACATCAACGTTTCATGAAACACCGTCGGTATGCATATCAGCCGGTGTCGTGATACCCATGGACATGACCCAAAGCTGTGTTTATAAGTATGTACACCGTAACGTGATCTATCACCCAACACAACAGCGACGCATTTCAACACGAGCAGCGTGTGTTTTCTGATGGAAACAATCATGGGCAGGCAGATATCACTTACTTCGATTACATCTACATAGGCTGGTTTGGGCAGTCGAATGACTCAGAGGGAAGCATGACAATGATCACATGGTTGACACTTCTTGGTTAATTAAGTCGGCTAATCTGTTCACCAAGCGGACCAAAATTCCGGAGTCTATTGCCTGACGTTGGCGTTTCAAAAACCATCTATCATTGGTAGCCACAATACTCGTAGCCGTTTTATGGCAAGAAACCGTTAGTTCCCTTACAGAGTGAATGCAATCTGATGAAAACTGGTAGAGGCATCGCAAATAAATCAGTTGGTCCCTAGTGAAAGTGTTCCATTTCCATGCCATCTGCCAACTAAACTGATGCAAACTAGGTTAACATCCCGCTAATTACTTTGTTCACACCGACTGTCATTGGGTATTGGTTTGCTTGTAGTACTTATAGTGTGTACAGTGCTCTATTCGTAAGAAACTTCACAAACCCAACCATTTGTTAAAGGGTACAGCAGTTTGTTGAGAAAATAGTGTGCAATGAGTGTAAAGCAGGATATACGCAACAAGCAATTGAACATTTCAAGCGTGATAAGAAATATATCAGATGTCTAGACAAATAACTGTTTGATATAGTAATATAAAATTATACTCATCAAGCGAAAAATCCCCACATGATAGCCACGGCAGAGAGCAATACGACCGCTGAGATTTCGTTGATCAAAGCCCACTTTGGTTTTTCGTCAATACTCAAAGTTAGTTCTTCAACGACTGTTTCACGATCGTCGTGTGGGTTTGTTTCTATTCCACAAACCCAAAAGATAGCACGCATATACCAAGGTCTCCTCTTCACGGATGGTTCCCCTTCCGGTTCATCTGATGGAATGAAAGCGTCAAAAAATGAGTTGACTTCATTGATGTAATTCTAAACGTAATCTTTTTGAACAGTGTGAATGTAGCAGTGAGATGACAAGTTACGATGTGCTTTCGCTCCGCACATTCTCATCAATCGTAACCGTGTGCTTATTCTGGGAGCGACGGATTTTAAATGTAACCACTGAACGCTTGTATCAATCCTAATCGTGAGTGCTACACTTAAACTTATACTAACCGGAGTAACAGTTAATTGTTCATGAGCCACAGTACCAGCCGTCACTGACTGATCAATAGTGCTGTTTAAAATGTGTGCACTATGCGCGTTTATCAGGACAACAAACGACACCTCATTGACTTTGATCCATGCAATGGATAGTAAGCCCGCGATAGGAGACGTAACGCTTAGTGCTCGCTAGCACATCCCACCTACTTTCGTATCCTCCAGCTACAGAAAAATTATCAAATGCAATTATTGACGGAAAACGCACGAGCTCTTTTTGATCAGGAGTAGTGAATAAACGTAAAACTAACTTTGCAGCTTAAGCCCCTTCCGGTGTGCTTTCGTGCATCTTTTTGATTGAAAACGCTATATGAGGTTTACGACCGATTTCATTCAGTCATGCAGTTTTACAGCTGTATTAACGAGTTAGCATTACTGTGGACGAATTTGGGCAACTCAAATTTGGCCGTAAACTATTAAGTCTCAGAAATGCACTGACCAAACCTATTCCTCTTTCGGTTCATAGCATCAAAACGGACACGAACTACTTGCGTAAAATATCGAATCATACAAAACGGTTCGTGAACGATGATTAATCCTGATACAACTGCTTATAGGTCAGTTTCCCACCACACATTGTACTTTCTCCTGAGTGACTAGCATCGTTTGAGCATCATATACCCGAAACAAGACTTCTTAATCAGATTCGGTGTCAGCGGATGATTGACGGTTTTACGTGACCCAGCTGGCCGTTCTGATTGTTCTATGACAATACTGGTAAGAAAGTGTGCACTCAGGAACTTGAACCAAGACAATGGTTGATACCACCTGAGTGTACGTATGTGGCAAAGTGAACTATCAATTAACTGAAACATTCAACTTACCCTGTAGCATATCTGCATAGGCATGAATTTGCGGCGTAGTGTCCACTATTTGGTGATCAGCTGCTTCATTTAAACCATTCACGTTCAGTGCTGGTTGGTCCTCCTTTTTGGGCTGGAAGCGGCTCCAAAATGTCAGACGATCAATCTGGCGGAATAGAACATACTTCTTGTAACTACTGAGTGTTGGCATGTGACATCAAGCCTTTGTGGGTAAACAGAAAACCATCGCCGAAAAGCTGGAAAATATCGTTTCTGACCCATACATCTGATGTTAGCTTCAGTGTCTCACGACAGTTACAAGCGGGGGGCTAGTTGATTAATGCAATCTGGCGAGAACCTTCTGGATAATCACACTTCCAATTTGCTACGATGACAGACATGTGTTATTATTACCAGGCCGCCTGTGGCTCAAAGTTCGGTGGACGAAACCTGAAGTACGTTAGTGCATTGCGTTTTGAACCATTCGGTAACGGTTCTAATGAAGGTCTGATGAAATTACACTCTGTTTTGTTTCATTTCGTTGCATGTTGCTGTCAGTGGAATAAATTCATCGCTCACAGTTGGCTGTTACCTGTTGTGACACAAAGAATAATCTAGGGACTATATTAACAGTCACGTATGGTCAGCGTGGATTAAATCCTTAACACATCCTCACGTGAACATTACTATTGATATGGTATATGGAAATTCCCACCGGTGTGAGTACCGTATAGTGCGCAAAGTGAACGAAACTTACATTTTTCGCTGGGGGTGGCTTGGTGCATATACTCACAGCCCAGCCCACAAATCCGCTGATAATAAATAAAATCACACTGAAATGCAAGTAATGAAGCTTGTAGATGAAGAGCTGTGCCAACGTCGGTTCGATTGTATTGCCACATGGTACACGTGGATAAACAGATTCCCAAATAAACCGAATCAAACCGATACATAGACCGACCATTAGGGCAACGAAGGCCCCCTGAAATTACGGAGAGAACAAGTGGTCAGTTTATGCGTCACAGAAGGCAGTTTTATTTGTACAGAACTTGAATAGAAAATAATCGAGTTACTGTGCTACTTCTCAGCTAATGAGCGTGGTTGACTAATTTTTGAGGAACATGAAAATCTCTTTGCGGTTTATTCATTCTGCAACGTCGGTCAGTATAATTCTAATTTAAAAATAGTTCTAGAATTGCTCGCGTCCAGTCAACTAGCATGTAACTGTGTTGTGTCACGAGAATTCAAAATACGAAGCACCAGTCTTTAAAATAATAGCATCAATGGAAAGGAATTCGCGTCCGTGAACTCTAGTTTTGGCACCGTTTGATCAAGGAAGATTACCGTGCTGTAAAATCAGTGTCTTGCGGAAACTAGCACCTTTCGAGTCCAGCCAATTGGATCTCAGCCATTCAGCCCCAGAACAATTCCCATGCATCTGAAGCAAAACGGTAAGTGAACCACATTTTAAAACTGGACATTACTGAGGAAACGGAAAGCTCATTTAAACCTTCCTTATTGTTAGTGAAGAGACCCGTTGGGAAATGGCGATTTGTTTCGACCTCAAGAGACCCAATACGTTTACGGTCAGTGGGGACATGGTCGACCCAGCGTTATCAGAAAACTTCCACGAGTTGTCGAATACCAAAAATGTTCACTTATATTTGACTTGAAATCCGATTAAAAGCAGGTCCTAACCAAGACAGTGAACTTAGACAGCACGGCTTTTATTCCTGATGAGAACTAGTACCCGTTCAAGCAGACTATTTGGGTTGTTAGATGCACTATTCATATTCAGACGACTAACACTCAAAGTTTTAGACGAACTATCCATTGATTAAACAAGGCATATGTTGGACGATTTGGTTGTATTGCAGAAAGTAAAACAAGCTGGCTCACGGATTAACAGTCGAAAGTCGTAGCTGGCGAAACAACAACGGTAGTACTCTGTCAAAAAGTCACTAGGTGAGATGGAACGGATGTGAGAGTAATCGTTGACGATTGAGGAGGGCTCACGAAAGGATGTGGCAATTTCTTGGTCGAGTTTGTTGTTACGGCAGCTTCATTAGAACTTCAGACAGTGCAAGTGTTTCTAACAAGTTAATGAAGAAGAAGCGCCGGTTTGTCGATCTGAAGGACTTAATCAGGCTCTTGTCGAAATGCACCATTTGGTGAAAATTGTACTACTGACTCGGAACTTGTCACTGACTGAAGAGAGCTTCATGCTTCCAAAGGATTCCAATCGGAGATCTATTAAGTCAAGAAGGAGGCGTAAGATATACCACTGTAGCTTTGCGGCTACCGAGGTAAAAATTCAAGATTCTCTATGTGAGTGGAAAATAGAGGAGCCCCTGGAGAAGAACGCATTCAAACCTCATTGATTAGACATATGGTTAACTATTGACGGAATTTTAATAGGCCAAGGGCGAGACGGAATAATGCCGCTGGTAACATTGACAGGATTGAGAGGGACGAAAGGAGTGTCATCGACTGATTCATACGTGGCATCAACGAACTTATATGGGTTTAAATCAAACAGTAAGCCATAGTACCCGCAGGTACGGTTCAAAGCGAAAAATGATGATGATTTCGACGGGAAGTGGAACTATACAACCCAGTAACAAGGTCAAAAACTGAGACATGCCAAGTGACGCTTGTCGTTTCAGTAGCATGGCTATAGAACGTCACATCAGAGTCCACAAATGGCGTAGTAAACCTGGAAACACAGCATGACATGCATCGGACTCTTCGACAAAATTGTTAGTTTTCCATCAGTCTTCTGATACTTCATAAGTCTGTTTCGTTCATGATTGCAACGTTTCATTATCCATCGTTTGTCGAAAAAATTATCGTGATAACACTGCGTTAGAAGAATGTTGTATTTTCACTTTGTCCATTTGCACTTACTGGTGCGCAGTGGCTCACAGCCCAGCATTGCCTTTCAGACGCTGAAACTCTCGCAGAGACGTGTGTGAACAACTAGAGGTCATCGATCGTGAACCGTAGTGGCCGATGGAGCCGAGAGACTTGACGTGAAATGCAAGCACACTCCTGTACTGTCCATTTCGGCTGTGGTTGCAACAGTGTGTTGAGACCGTTCCGCAACCCGACTGGGTTAGGAGACCTACTTTTTTAAAAGTAAGCTGTCTGATTTGGACTCCGGATTTTGTACCCGGGCTCACTCGGTCGGATAGACTGATAGATGCTTCCCTTATAATTTAAGTGATTTATGTATAATTTCTGACTACTCGTAAGCAACGTAGTAGCAAGATATTAGAGATAATAACGGCGAAATCGGGCCACTGGAGTGCTTACGTCGTTTTTCTAGTACCAGTTACTGAAACTCCAAAGATTTCTGTCCACGAATGAAATACGAATTTATTCTTGAGATTCTTCATCCCTAAACACTTGAATTTCGTAGTCCTCGCGGTGACCTCATCTTTACGTACATTTACTTCAGCATAGGACTCACAACAATTCTTTATCCCAGCGGTTGATAGCAGTCAAAATGTTCATGCCGAGAAGCCCTACAAGCCTCGACCTCGGTCCTTACATAATTAACAGTTCTTGTCTGGCTAGGTTATTCTTACTGAAATGACCTTCAATCGTAGGGTGCGTGTTGCTCTTCTAGTAATCATCTTACGGTATGCACTCATCTCTAAAACGGGGACGCGTTCAGTTCATTCGTCTACGACGTCTTTATTGATACGATTATCTCAGGCATGTTTGCGCAGATCTATCTGACTGTTTGCACTGTAACGCCGTGTGCTGTGGTACGGTTAACACCATGTTAGTTTTTGATTATGAAAGCCGTGCATGTCTTACTGAGACTTGAGTATGTAACGGTTTGTGTCGTCTGCTTTACAAAAGTGTCGCTGGAACCCTTACTGCAGGAAAACGCTTTTCCCCGGTGTCTCCAGATTGCACAAACTTCGGTCACGAGTATTAAGTGTAACCGAAGATAGAAGGTTTGGCTTACCCGTTACAGCGCTAGTTCTGTGTAACGTACCAATTCTTGGGGGGTAATTTTCGTGCACAGTTGTGTATTTTTGTTACTCGTTAATTTACTATGTTCAGAACCAGTTCGATCTAGGTAAACATTCAATATTCTCCCCTGTTCTGTCTGAATCCATACGTTCACAGATGTTCTGATGAACTGGACGTAACCGTAGGTCAATACAGATTATGTACTGGGAATAACCTGTTTAGCAGCTGTATTCTGAATCAGACAATTCAAAGTCGGACGCTATTTGGCGACGTCATCTGATTTGATGTGAAGTGTTTGTACAAAATTTGCCTTTGAGTCGACAAAGACGGATGAGCATTAACTGATTCCTAAAAAGCAGCAGATGCTGTAGTGTTGTTCCTTCTTTTTCTTGAAGACTTAATGCATGTTATCCAGGAGACCGTGCTACTGTGCTTATGAAGCCTAGAAGACAACAAGCTAAAATGTCGGAAAACGACTGAACTGCAACACTAATCAGAAATGAAGAACTGAGAACAGAAAAAAGTGGAGCCTGAAGTGTTTTGGAGAAGTAAAGTGAAACCTTAAATAGCAGGAGCAAGAACAACAATAGATCCGAAGCTAGATCATACCTGTGGACTTCTTAACAAAAATGTGAATGTGTGAAAAGGTATCCATGAGATAATTTTCGTCACAACTAAGTTAATAACCGACCTGGCTGTGTTATGTTTTTGCATCCACAAACAGTCTCCGTAAACAATATTCAGTGGCTACTACAAGTAGCAAGGTTTATATCAGAAAACAAGTGCAATAGAAACTCGGTGATTAGTTGTACGTACGGCAGTTTATCACCATACGCACATACACCAACTTAACGTTATAGTAGCGTGACAAAATTTTGATAAACTAGTGTATAGTGCATGTTTACATAACTTACCAGTTCATTGAATCGTGTGCAAAACAAGGCCATCAAGAAGACCACACAGACTGGTGGGGCCAGATAGCTCGTAACAGACTGGATGTAGTGGAACAGCTCACCACTGGATTTCACAACCGGAATCCAAGCGACAGAAATGCAGATCAGGACTAGTGTGGAGACCCTATGGTTGGAAAAACATGAGTATGGTAGCGCATTCGCTTGCGGCTCGTTTGCCTGTTTCCAAGAATTAAGCATAGTAAGTTCAATGTTTTGGTTTAGAAGTAGGTTTTTTGGGAACCAGGTCATCTGCCCTTCTTGTAACTAAAAATTTAGCTGCCTTTGTTCTTCCTAGTTTTATGACAGTGAAAGATCCGTAAAAACTATTGACGTATTGCTGCAAGTTACACAGAATAGGTCAGGTGCACATTAGAAGTTGTACTACGAAATAACTAAAGACTCACCTTTACGTTCTGATAGATGAGTAGGAAAAATACCGATGGAACTTACTAGCTGGACGGTAAGGTTTAAGCGGTAGATAGGCGTCTCAAGATGATTATTCAAATCGAATGTACCAACTGTGCCTCCTATCGAGACGATCGGGCAGTCTTATCATTAAAAATTGGTTGAGCGTTCACATATGATAATTCGGTCGTGCCAAATGTGGGGTCAGTGGAGCAGTAGTCAACACGGTTGCCTCATGAACAGCGTGGTCGGAGTTCTGGTCCCGACAGTGGCGAGGATAGGCACTACTGATGAGCTCTAATGAGAGCGAAACTCAAGAATAGTGCTTTTTTTCAAAAGGGGTCGACTGGAAAGTGTATGGGAATGCGACAGCTGCGATCAATTGTGGGTTATGTCCAATTTTAAATTAATTCAATTCTCGACTACTCATCAGTAATTTTCAGTTTAGTCTGATCCAGATGACCGCCCTCTGGTGCTCTTGAAGTGCTTGTCTGGTTTCTTAAGGTCTGAATTCACTTTTACTGATGTCTCCTTTTATACTCAGTAGAAAGGCAGGATTTCCATAGCTAGGCATCCAGGCAAGCAGACCATTGTTTATTTCAATCTTACAAACTCGCGTGTGTGTAGGCGGGTAAAAAGTAGAACGTCTCAGCTTTACCATATACTGGTCATTCGGAGATGTGTTGTTAACTGTCGAAAGCAAAGAGAACTTTGACGCATAAATATACCTAATGGGAGAGTGAACAACAGATTCAATGGTTGAATGAGTCATTTCAAGAATGAGGACATAAATTCTGGGCACTAACCTTCCGACAATCATTAGTTCCGCTGACCTTGCTCTAGGTCTGATGCGACGCCAAATATCCATGGTGAAGAGCGTCGAACTAGAGTTGAATATGCTGGTCAAGCTAGAGACTAACGAAGCGATCATGACGGCTAGCATCAAGCCTTTGGCTCCAGTAGGTAGCAGTTGCAGCACCAGTCGTGGGTATGCGATATCAGTACACCCGCTAGTTTTGCCGCAAGTCCTTAAACAAATCTCCGGATCACCACAACCAACCTCATCTGAAAGTTGAAAATAGGAACATAAAACCATTATTAACTGGGGATTTCGAGGCAAACATGCACTTACGGAAAATTGGCTACTGCAAGCAAGTAAACATAGCAGCTCTCGCCGAAATATACCATATTGAAAACTTATTTATTTCATCGACAGAACGAACCATGATGCAAAGAACAATGCGACAGCGGGTCACTCAAACATCCAGCTTCTGGCTGGGAGACGGCATCAGTGTTATGTCAGTCTCAGTTGGATATAACCTTCGGTCGTTATTGGACGAATCAGATTTCAGCACGTGAATGTATGTGTGCAGGTGTTCTAACCCAAAAACAAACTCACTTCACAAATACCCGAGTCAGTCATTAACCGCATCTCCGTTATGTGACAGTCCACTGGTTGCTTCAGTCTAATCACAGTCCTCCTTTTTGTTCATCAGGGAATTTCGAGTCCGAATTCTTGTACTGAGGGCATTCGAATAACTGTGGGTCAGAAACCTAAACCATTCACGCAGAAGATGCATATAGACTTTCGATATTCGATCACCGTTGTCTCCGCCAATTAGCCCGCATAAATGGGTTGACTGTGTGAGCAGCGGGAGGGCTTTTCGGCGCGTAGTTGGGAAATGTGCAAGTGTGCAGCCGATACCGAAGGTTCTGAAACTACACAATCATCGATTGTTGGACTACACACCGATCTTCTTTCTCCTTTAATCAACTGTATTTGTTTATTCCTCTGCAGCTTCGTGGGTCGCTGTCATGACCAACGGCATTTTGAGCCATGATGCCCACGGATACACCTCAAAGGTAAAAACGATTACATTGCTGTTGCTGCCGTTGGTGGTGATATTCACAATAATAATAATGAGCAGTTTGGCAGATTTGATGATTTAGAGGAGACACGAGTGTAAAAGTTAGGGCTTAGGCTAAATTCGAGTCAATGACAGAAACAGCATGCTTAAGCACTCCAAGCGCTCTACCAGCTGAGCTACAAAGCTACGACATGAGCTCAGAAATTTCACATTTGGACTCTGCTACCCACCCGTCTCACTGTTTCATATGGAATCTACCAAATAATCCAGAGGATCGACTATCCCGGAAGGATTGCTCAAACAGTTCACGCTGGAATCCACTGGTGAACAAAGAAATTGTATTACTGGTGAATAATTTGGCAGGTTAGATTGTTTGCGTTAGACCCAATTGTGTTGCTGGTTCGAATCCGGAAGAAGCCGTGATTTTTTAAATTTGGGTCTCACCTGACTAACAATAATAACGAAGGCGATGTACATTCGATTTTCGTCACCAATAGGATCCATTGGAGGGGCACAAACAGTAGATAGAACCGACCGTGGATGAAGGTCCTATTCTTTACTTTATCTGCGCCATAGTGTTTAAGAAAGCTAATACAACTAAAATGATAGCTCATTTGTTTCGGACGTTGAATTTTCACTAATGTACCGCCTCTTAATGTGTGGTTCATTGGTGTGTCTCTATTTTGAGTTAACCATTCAGGCTTGCCAACTGTGCGATATGAGGGATATCTAGCTGGTTGAGTGAGTATAGTGTATTAGTACAAAGCGCGTATTAAACCCCACTTTCTGTGCAAGAAAAATGACATAGCGCGAGTCAATTCTCCGTGTACTAACGACACCCAAGATGTGATCTTTTCTGATCTACAAAAGTTGACATCATCCTTTACACCTTTTGAGACATTTTCCTATTCTTAGTCAGAATCATTACCTTCATTGTCACTCGTTGAAGCTGCAACACCAGAGGAACCGTCCGAAATTTAAATATTTTGTGTTAGAACGTGCCCAATCTGGAACACTCTACACATGTTGCGATAGTGTCACCAATAGATCAAGTTGAACGAAGACTTGATGCATCTACCCACGACGCTATTTTGAGTCTTCAAGCATCATAGCTACTTGAATAATTTTGATATGGCGTACTACATCGATGCTAGCAAGACCCTCCCTGCCGAAGTGAACTTGTTTCATGCTAGGGTGCCTAGGTTTGAGGTATAATTGTTTTTCCTTGAGTTTAGTTTCACCTTGCCTCATTATATTTCATATTCCGGTGACATGCACTATGTCTGAGACGAACACTCTTACATGTATTTTTATTCCCTTATCTTTTCCCTTTTAAAACCGTCCGACACAGTCAGCTTTGGATAAGCACCGAAAGCCTCCTATAATGCCTGAGATTTTAATGAATAATGATCGCAGTACCATGTTTCAATTATTAGGTACATTGCATCTTAAAATGCTAGGGTGATAAGAAATTAAGACACATCTGCTCATCAGGTAAACATGGTTTTTATTGACTGGTTTCTAGTGTAGTTCATCCTTTTTTCATTCAAATTTGTTCAATCGGTCTGCCATTTCGATAGGTGGTTGGTTGTGTTGTAATGATTGTAATTCAGTTTCTAATGGGTCTTGAGGCTATAAGGTGTATGGTTTAGCAACAGCCATACACTGTAATTCGTTTCTGCTAGTGGTCTCATCTGTAAGCTTCTGATATTAATCCCAAATACACCAGCTGAAACTGTAGATGGAGTATGTACATATACTACTTTTCAGTGGGAAGCACATTGACAGGAAGGGAAGTGTTGGTTGAGGAGGAATATTATCATGACTTTGAATAAAATTTGGGATGCCGCCGGTCACGGCATTTATACGTAGTGAAGCATCATCCGACAACTGAAATAGCGCCATAGTCTGGGTCTCATTCTTGTCAACAAGATAAACAAGCTGTAGTCAATCCGGTGGTGATGGCCTCTACACTTTTTCGATCGTCACACGTAGTTCTTCGCACTAAACTCCGCACGCCCTGAAAGTCATTCGGACAACATTTTCAAGATACTTTCAGCGCAGTAACTACTGTTGGACGACTTTATTTAAATCCTCGTGGGAAACTATCCGTGAGTCGAGTGTACTTCGAGAGGCATGCACCGCTATCCGGCAAAATATAAAACGATACCAGACTAACGACGCAAATATTTGAAGCACGTTTTGTAATGGTTGAATTTAACAATTTCTGCTAGTGCAAACTGGAGTGTACTCTCGAAATTCTCATCATTCCTTCAAGAGATTATTCCGGTTGAGGTCTGGATGGTTAACAATTCTCACTAAACCCGTGCATTGCTTTTTAGCAGACGTTCACATCGTAATTGCAGTATGACAGAAATCGACTGACTTAGACCCAGATATGTCCATCCATTTGATTAAACTGCTAATTAGATCTGATTAACAGCAATGGCACTAGGTTGCCGGAAAGACCTTTGCTTATTAATGAGGTGGACGACAAACTGCTTATATTCACTTTGAAAATATATGTCGAAGTTTGTCACCCTGTCTGTTGGAAATGCCCACCCTAACGAGTCCATCTATTATGCAAAACAGGCCTAATTGTGCGACACATACACGCGAGTGGAGCCTCGCGAAAAGATTTACTCAGATGGCCTCAGATTGAAAGTCCAAAGATCGTGAATTGTTACCTTATAGTGTAGACTGCCTAATATTTAGTTCTTGAAGTTATCCGAATTGCCTGTCAAAATTTTTTAGATTGCGTGTTTTTAAAGAAAGTTATGTAAGTCCTCCTCGAGTTTATGTATTATAAGTGATGTCCAAATGAATCAGACTATTTCAATTCGCATAATTTATGCAAATACAACCCCAACCTGCTACAAGCAAACTAGACGAAGGGGTTGATACGTGTTGATTTTTCTTATTTTAACCGATAGTCCGATTGAACTACAAATCGACGCACCTTTTAGATGAGCCAGCACAAACTCGGGTGTCGAATTACGTGTGACAGACGCAAACAACGAATGGTGACGCCATGATTTAATGGTTTACTGGCCAGAGAAATGAATTTGTTCAAAAACCATCTGTAGGTAATTGCGATATTGATTCAAATGAGAGAAAGAATGGTATCTCGTGTGTGGAGTTGGCACTAGCCATCGGGTTACCCTTTCTCATATGGTCACAATAATTATGCGCCAAGTTTTATTAAGTCAAAATCCATTGATACTCAGTTAGATAGAGAATGTTGGTTAAAATGAAACACCACCCAACTGCACTTAATCAATTGAGTTGTTAAAGTTTGCTTGCTCCGCAAACGGATGCATTTTCCCTGTTGTTATCTTGGTTTTTTTTCTGAAAGATTTATATATTTCTAGAACGTTATAAAATTGTCACATTGCATTCGAGTTCCAATATCTAGGTTACTTGTTCTGGTACCTCTCACATATCCATGATTTTACTGTACCTGAATATTACGATATTCGAAAGAAGCACAGGAAGGAGAACGAATATAATTACTATGAGTTTAGTGACAGCGGACTGATAGTCTTTGAAATGACCCATTTTTAATCTACGTTTGCCTGAAGTGTTTCAATTTCATTAGTAAACAGAATCATATCCCAGCTGTTTCAGTCATTGGAGACAAAGCCGAATAAATGAAGAAAAGCTATGGGAGAACAAAAATGTGTAACGAACCTGGGATATCGAGAGAGACACTCAGGTGAGTAACAATGCCAATCGCTGTGGTAATCCGCCCTCAACAATAGTTTGCCTTCGACTTTCTTGTGAGAACCTGACCCAGTGCGTAATTTTGCGAATAGTGCCGGCAGCACTTAAGGTAGAGTTCGAGTGCATGTGACACGACGGTTTACCAGATGGTATTTAAAACAACTGCTCACGCAATCAGCAAATTAGCATTAATATATATTCGATGATCGTTAGGCTGTATACTGTTTACGGCGTATGAACATTTATTACAAAGGTTATTGTCCTGCAAGACCATCAGGGGTTGGGTAGGACCACGAGATGAAAAAACGGAAAAACGTCGCCTGTGTGAATCACGCAAGTGGCGTGTGGTGCGAAGTGGACCATGTGCTATACATTGATGAGATATACGTCGTGTAGTGTCATTCGTAAGTCTCCTAGCCTACATACACATGTATTGAACTTATAGCAGTACACGTGAGCATTAAGGTTAGGGGGTTATTGACTTCAAGCGTTAATTAAACATTATCTCCGGAGAATTTGACCACAAAGTGCAGCATCTATAGTGCAGGTTCCAGTTTTCTCCACGATGCTTCCTATTAACTTCAAGATGTGCTTCACAGAATAATGGGAGGGTTGGTTGAAAACACTGAATGAGACGACGCAGTGATGAACATTGTCATCACAAGGAATTCATTAAACTGTTCAGAGTGGTTTTCAATTCGTCCATTTAACTGACGAATGCACTGGTAGGTGGTGACCCTTGCCTCCCTTGCTCAAAATAACAAAATATTCGGAGGATCTGACGCGCTATAATTGGCCGAATAATTGTATACAGCGTGTAAAGATAGAGAATTAAGAGATCCCTCGCTCTTATAGAGGTGACCCTGTGGCATTCCTAAATCAGAAAGAAGACGACTGAAATTTCGTTGGCAGTGTGTAGCCTCTAAAGTACATACAGGCCAAGTTTTCGAACGTGTCATTTGTCACTTTGATGGTTCGATCTTAGAACATGTAACAGCACCACAGGAGTTCGGACAAACCCTGGTCATTCACTTGTTTGAATATAAGGGGATATAGCAGCGACCTGATAAAATATTCTGAAGTCAAATCTTATACCACAGTTTAGATGTGTCCATCACGAAAGGTAAAATGCTATGCGCACCAAAAAAGAATACAAAATATGGTGGTCGCTGAAAAAGACAAAATAAACAGTAACATAATCCCCAGCAGCCCACGTATTAACAGGTAAAAATACACAAACGTCGCAATGTTCGGTAGGAGGCGAATGAATAGTGTAGGCAAGAAATAAGCCGAAGGTTTCACGTTATATCTCCAATTAACGGTAGTGTAATACTGCCATCGATGAGTAAGACTGTACGAAATAAGTATGACACCTGTTCTAAATTCATCTCCACGAAAACTAAGTTCACAGAAATAGTGGAAATATGTTAAACATAAGACACTACGTCTGATTCAAGGGTTAGGCAAATTACAAAGAAGTTTGACCAGCAGTTACTATTAAATCTCAATGAGCGGAAGTGGGTTTACTAAGTCATCGACGCGCAATTGTTAACCCCTGTAATGCTGCAACTCGGTAGTCAATCGACTTAGGTTGGGGTTCCTATACAACACGGAGAAAAGTGTTACAAGAATTGACAACTATCATCTAGTTGTTATGAATCCCGTAAGGAAGAAAGTTCGCAACTAATTACTACAATAAGACTAATGACAAAAGGAATATACAAACAAGAGTATCATGCATGTCGATCAGACTAGTAAAGACGTCAGATAGCTGTGCATCTGAACAGATTCCCAACAGTTGTCAACACGTTCCTGAAGAATCCTACTTCATAATGTGCATGAAGAGCACACACACAATACACACATAGTATCTGAATGAAACACTTAGGCGTCTGTATTCATAAGTGGGTCTCCATAAGAGAACGTTCAAAACTAAGGGCAGATCAAGTTGTGACAAAAATTCAAGACCTCAAACTTATTTCGCTCATTCGGCTAGTTGTTCGGATGCACCGTGGTTAGCTGCAATGTACACAATGGTGTAAGAACAAAATATTCCAGCAAATTAGGCTACTCTCATCCAAAATGACTGCTATATCCCCACTGGATATTAGTACCTCCATCCATTGGACCATTGAACAAGACTAGTGTATACTGTTGCTGTTAAGATGTATGTCCTTCACAATTTCGCACATCTACTTAGGATTATTCGGACGCTCATCCTTCGATGAAATAATAACAGGATCAGTTAAAAGATCCACATGAAAAAAAAACCACCGCTGTGCATGAAGAAACCAGTCATATGGTGTTGACCCTGAACAGGGCTTTTTACATCCACTATGGCGGCATGGACTACTTGTTCCAGAATACGCATGCGTCATTCCTGCTGGTTCCGCACTTGATCAGAATTAACACTTATCCACGCATCCTAGTAGACTCGCAACGGCTGCTTCACTCTCGTCCTCATTGTGCTCCAGACCTTCTCAGTGGATTCACCATGGGTGAATACGGTGCTAACGGCAATAGCTGTCCTACTTGATAAACATCTCCGGGAAAGATGCGTTCCAAATCAGTATGACAAGGGACATTGTCACAGATGACCATTATCGCCGACATAGCTGCACCTGTCTTAATTCTATCTATCAGAACACGGAATCATTGTCTACAATGATTACTGTATTAGGTCCCTCGTCGTATTGCATAGATCGTAACAGAACTTCCTATCATTTTAAAAAACCTGAGAGTCACTGTCGGGCTCGTGAAGGTTCATTCCAGTATCGTGTCAATCTCCGAATCATTCCAAGTTTTACTTCTGTCTTCTGCGGAGTTACGCTGCGTAACCGATACAGTCTACATGGAACCACTTATATGCGGCCCTGCAATTGATTCCATTTACGCGAGCCACCAAGCACTAGTCATCATCCTTTTCGAAAGCTTCAGTAATGCGCCCGAGAGTATTGGGACTGATGCGGCTGTACCTATATCTGTCACCCATGACTGGTTTTGGAACAACAAAGTATGCTTACAAAGCTGCTTGACTGCACCAGTGTTACACTTCACAAGATGATTGACGATGTTTATTGATTCGTGCTCTCTGCCTCCCATAGGCTGGACTCTATGTCACGAATGGACTGCATGGCAGTTTTAACAGCTGAAGTATTTTCTCGAACATCGCCTTATTGCAGTAACGAATGCGCGCAGTCTGAATCGAAAAGCCGCATGAGACAACTCTGCTGGACTAATCATAAACCGCTGTTGCGGCCTGAAAATGCAATGGAGCAATACTACATGTATAATCTGGAAGCCTTTGCACAGCAAGTCGTTTCCTGTGCCTAAAGGAGAAGCTAGCGTTGATGAAGTTGTGGGTATCATGGTTTCGAGCAGCAACCTGACAGTTACCGGAACATAAGTTCGTTCAGCTGCTACAGCAATCTTATGCTAATGATCCTGTTAAGTCAGCTTAATCAGCAGTTGTTGAATGCCACCGTGCTTTTATATTTGCATGACTCCTAGTCACTCGATAATGTAGTTGGCAGCTCATGTACTGTTCATCTTGATCAGGGTTGTTTCGCAAATGCGAGTTGTAGCCATAGGTTTTCGTTGGAGGCTTCATCATTGCTCTTGATTCCGTAGTACTTGGAAACCGTTAGGCAAGTTTACACGCACTTATTTAGTGAAAATCCCGAACACGGTCCTTAGGGCAGGAACGTCTGCATGTGGTTAGACCTGTGATGACTTAAACCTTTACCAGTCGCAAACAAGACCTAAGTCTTTGCCTCAAAACTTTCGCCATGTACTTAATTATCATACTTTTGGCCGACATTTATCATTATGAAAGCAATGTTTCACTTGAATACTGCGTTGACGGTCACGTGGGACGCACTTAAAGCCTTGTAAATCAGTTTTGTTGTTCTGGTTGACCGTACAGGATTCACACACGATACAGAGGGGCCACATTGAGTACCAACGGCTCATGACGTAATAGCGAAGAAATTAGAGCTAGACAGTGCGAGAAGCCCTCTTTATTCACAGATGTCCTTGGATGGCGATCGTAATACCATACCTGCTATCCATAAACAGGACGAGTTCTCAGAATGTTTTATGGACTTTATTCTCCTGGACAGCAATCAATCTATTGTTGGACTATCCACTGCAAGCTACCATTGCGGAGGTTAGCGTCGGTTTAGATTGTCTTCAAAAATGCACTCAGAGGGATTATACTCTATAAGTGTGTTATCTATGGTATCAGTATTTTTCAAGCTATTGTATAAAAGCTAATAGTGACTTCTATAACAATCATCATCATCATCATCATAACAGCCATGAGCCTGACCAAAAGGTACTGTGGCTCGGGCCGCCGCTCACCTCAACAGTGACGTGGAATATCCTAGAAGAAAACGTTACTAAGAAGGGTGAAAATTATTCAGAAAAGACTAAGAGGAAGAAGCGGAAATGGAATGGATACAAGTACGCCATTGACTGCGACACATCGCCATCTCGGATAGCGTCTTTAACCAGCGGTTTGAGTGATCACGAGGACCCCAACCAGGCAGGCGACACCTACCCACTTTGCTCAATGGAGCAGTCAAGGTCTTCATATTTTGTGACCACGTTGTTGCTTGACCACCACGTGGTTTGACCCAATTGTTTGTGGCCTCAGCATATAATGCCCGGTACGGTAAACGATTAGATGACATACGGAGTACGTGACCCAACCATCGCAAGCTGTGTACCGTAATTAGTTGACCAATTGATCGCGCATTCCGAGCGTTCCGGAATACGCGCCGGCGAACTGCCACATTGCTCACACGATCAGTCCACTTAATATGAGCCAATTCGCGGAGACAACGATGGTCAAACACAGCAAGCCTGTTAATATCTTCTTTGTGAACAGGCCACGTTTCCGAACCATAAAGCAAGATGGAACGCACACAGGCATTATATACCCTTCCTTTCAGCGATAACCGGACGTCTTTTCGACGCCACAGATGACGCAGTTTGGCAAAGGCAACTCGTGCCTTTGCAATCCTCGCTGATATCTCATCAGCAATATTACAGGCTGATGAGATAGTGCTACCCAAGTATATGAAACTGTCCACAGTCTCAAGTGGATTACCTGCAATGAAGAAAGTAGGAGTTGAAGTGCCCCAGTCTGTACTTTGTCATGATTTAAACATTTGTTTGTTTTTCAGGTTTAAGTTGTCCCACTGGAGAGTCGTCAGAGAGATATTGAAAATATGCTTCTGATTGTCATTTTTCCAACCAGCGCTGGCGCAAAGACGTTAACGTACATCCTCTTTGATCTTTATTCGTTTGGTTTACAAAACCTACAGGGCATGTTGACGGATCCAATAGTGGTCTGACGCAAGCGACATGAGGTTAACACAGACACGGGTTAAGCTCACGAAAATAAGCTTAGATATATGCGATAACGGTTAACAGTAATCTCATGCGTCATGCACCTCTAAAAACTCCAGCTACCTGATGACCAAATGTTTAAACAACTTCCAACTTGGAATAATTATATCAAGGCATTCTGAAAGACAGGTTTAGTGATTAAGCAATGGAGGTGTGCTTGTATGGGACAACGAAAATGAGACTAACGTTAACAGGGTATGCTTGTTGGTTAGTACTTCCGAACCGTAAACAGAACGGACATGGGAAAACATATGGTGCGTTGTGCTGATGCTCATTATTAAGTAATTTCTTGGTTAAGCCACGACGAATTAGTTAATAATTATGCTTGTTGGTGTTCGAATTAGAAAAACATAAACCATATTAACCAAACCAAATCCTAATGTAATAAGTGAAAACAAAATACTACTTCTTTCAACTTTGTAATGAAAGACTATCACTTACGTCAGAAGGCAATTGGTTAACCTGATCGAAAGAACAATTCATACCTGGGTATAGTATTCTAGATATCATGCCCGGAAAGATCAATAACCATAGAGGTAGAAGTTTGCATATTCCAGCCAGGAGACAACCGGCTTTGGCGTGAGTCAAGTTTTTGGCAGACAGTGTTCTTTGGACAATCACCTAGAAACAAATAAGTGAATTAACTATGACACATTAGTAGGTAGATTAAGTGATCTGCGGCCAGAACACTGCAAGCAACAAGAGGAGTGTAACAACATTAATTGATGAAATGATGCATACACAAACAAATTGGTTAGGCTTAGAGAAGCATTTAAAGTTCCCATGAATAACAATATTGGGTTGCCAGCTGTTCTTGATCCTTTGCTTATAGTGTGCATGAGAATTGTAATTTTGACACCACTGTTATATGTGTGCAATTAGAACAGACTAACGTGGCTGATCTATATAAAATGCTTTATCGAAATAAAGCTTCCTTCTTCTTCTTAATTTCTCTAAACGAACAATATGCAATGCAGATAGGTTCTGTCTACGAACTAAATCAGCGCCCAGTGCATCTGTTCGAAATGATTTGATCAAAAGCAAATCGGAATGCAAAAGATATGGTAACATATGGATAGTGTTAAGGCAAAGGAATCAAGCCTCTGGACGACGGGAATCGGGTTACACTCTTCCGGTTAGTTCATCGCCAAGCCGAGCTATCCAAAGTTGACAAAGAACGACTATGAAATGGAAACAGAGGACCGTCCTCAGTGCAATTCCGCCGAAGTCTACTAACGGTATTTTAAGTATGAGGGCCTACTCTAATCAATTCGGGTAAGCGAACAGCACTGTACATCACTGTGACATGGCCGCACTCGCCAACACGGTATGTATGTTCTGTTTGAGTCGCATCGCTCAGCTATAGCATCACTGTGTGGTCTATCCACCTTTGACTACGAACGATTGCACCTGGCTGTTGATAAGTGCCCCTGCAGCTGATGGGCAGCACAGAGCTGCGGATCGGCATGCGTCAGTGAATCCGAATGGGCAAAGTGAAAATCAAGAATGTGCTATCACGTTCATTTTCTCGTCAGCCGATAAATAATAAAAATCTGCATTCGTGATCTGAAGAGATTCGCAACTTAGAGAAAGATCAATTGAAACCCATAGGTTTCTCCATAGTAACCGGGCCGTTTTGTGTCGTTTTCAAGTTTGTAGCGCAGTTTGTGAGTTGTGTAGTTAAATAGCACGATCACATCTCAGAAGTTCTAATTTCTGTGGCCTAGTTGTAAAGCCCTGTTGCAAACAGCCTCAATCACATATGGCATTTTTCGGATACACTGCCTTTTTGTCGGTCCGTGTCATTCTGATTCAAGTCACTATGTTCAGTGCACCTAATGCCAATGACGATTCCCACCACTGTGTTGACACTTCAGTTTTGCAAGGATCGGTGTGTACAGTCAGAGACATGCAGTGTAATACTATTTCATGGGTGGTTCGCGTTATCATTAAACAGTCTAGTTTCCACTGATATGACATGATCCACTTTAATCTGGCAATTCGTCCTGACAAACTATATCTGACAGACGCGGATTTATCGCACTTTATCAGTTTCTACGTTAAACGGAGACAAGACCCATCAATATTTAACTAAGTAATAAACCTGGTTTCACACTTTAAAATACCTGAGGTGAAAAATGCCAAATTTGGTGCCATTCCGGGAAGATCAATTACCAGCAATCAGACTATTTTCACAAGCCACTTAGTAGACAGTGAGGCACAGTAACGGGCACTAGCCAACCGCACATGTTGTACATGCGCACAAGATTTTATAAAGGCCAATATGTCTGTTAACCCGACTAAGCAGACTAAGAGTTGGGGTACCACATTATTAATTCATAGGTTTATCGGTAGGTCGAAAATTAATTTGGTGGGACGGCACCCAACAGTAACGCTTGCAGTTACCTGAACTTACTAAGTGGACAAGATTAAAAGCAATCCCAAATCAGTATATATATATATATATATATATATATAAAGCTTCCGAAAGATGCTACATTTCAAGTTCAGCGCTTATCCGCATTTGTTAACCAAAACCACTGCAATCCGGCTTTCAGGCAAAGTCAGTATTATAACAAAGGCAACCGAAATTTGACTGCATAATTCGCCCTTAAGTGCCCAAAAGCGCTTCGTTCAAGCTGTGCGAATGCCACGACCCACTATCAATATAATGAACAATCAAACTGTCATGATTCCTTGGTGTCGTAGTTATGACACAATTGTAGTAGAACATCACTCACACTTAAAACTTGACTATTTGAAATAAGTGCTTATTGTGTTCATTTAACCTTGACAACACTGTTCCATATAAGCATTATCTTTTTGATCTGGTGATGAATAATCAGAAACGAGCTTATTTCCTATACTGTTTTTGACGAATTGTATATTTTGAGCATCTCGTACACAACGGTCTTCAACATGTCTCGCTAGTTGACGGATGAACTGTCGGTGGATAGTTTTACTCTTCACAGAACAAAATTACTGCATTAACTAATCAAGGGATGCATACAGTAGATCACTTTTCTGAAGATATCGAATGCCGTAATTGAAGACGAACTTTTACATCGGGCTTAGAATAGTTTTACATGTAACCGAACGGGCATCCTCACGCTTGGTAGCAAACACGCTGCTGGACCATTCCACGCCTTCACCATAAGTCAAAACAAGGGATGTTAGCTCAACACTTTGTTCTACTGCCACGGTGCGAACATTTTGTTTCGTTAACCCATGTTCAGCGGCGCGATCTGGTTGAGGCAAAATGTTTCGTCCGGTCATCGTCTGTCGAACTGAAATGTATAAATTGTGGCTCAACCTAACCTGGATACAGTGACACAGTGATCGACCTCGTCATCTTTCAAAATAGGGTGAAGAATTTTTTTAGAACGGCAATGCCATCAGCGATCGTGTTAAATACGTTGATACGTCTAGAAGGCGCAGTCAGGCACACATGCACACAAAACATCCTGTTCGTTGGAGAACCCACAGGTCAGACGTACCCTCAATGAGTTGAAAGTACCGACTGTCATTAGCCATCGGAGCACCGATAATTACTGACTGAGCACTTCTGGAAAGATTCGTTAGGGAACTAACATAAGCATAGAGTAAATAATCCTCCTTCTTCAAAAAGGATACATACATCGTACAAGAAACAGAGATAAAGAGAGCAGATGATCAGTCGCTGAGTTTGCCCCCTATGTTCAATCACATCAACACAGTCGGCTCATCATGCAAGCATAAAATGATTTATCTTGCGCAAAAGTAGCCTACTGAATCGCAGCTGTACTTTGTGGCGAGTGTGTAAGTGGACTGCATCAGAGGTGTCGTAGTCTTCTACCAACAGGATGCAAAGTGGATCTGGACTCGTCCACCCAGATGATTCCACTTCATATGCGATCGTGCCCAATCATCGTCTAATCCATCCCTGCTTTTCTATATTCTTATCAGGCAGGCTATAGGTAAGGAGATCAAAGATAGAATCTT
Source organism: Paragonimus skrjabini miyazakii (assembly GCA_014338405.1). NCBI lineage: Eukaryota > Metazoa > Platyhelminthes > Trematoda > Plagiorchiida > Troglotrematidae > Paragonimus > Paragonimus skrjabini miyazakii. The sequence goes on along the minus strand of JTDE01002312.1, from coordinate 75,617 downwards.
TAAGCTACTTAAGTACCTAAACGACAGTAAATCCACCCAGAGTATGAGGAAGCACAAAAGAAATCTGTTGAGATTCACTTAGAAGTACAAGTACTTCTATGGGGACTCTTGAAATTGCCACGCCCTGCTGAAGTATTCACAGCTGCACAGAATTTTGCGGACATTTATCCAAGTTTGTAGTTCAGCTTCACCTTCTCTCTGCACACTACCTGTCAAAGTTTACTGCGCTGTAACCGTCGCCATTACATAAGGTCAGAACTGCGCAAAATCTCGCACGTGGTCTAAACTTGACGAAAGCGGATTGTGTGGGCATCGTAGGCTGTGACTGCGTATGTCATGAGTCACTTTACGTATGTGGGGTGACTGAACACGTAGTCCGACTAAATGTTGTGGACCAACTCTGCGATCGATCATTTAGATTTTCGTCCGTATTTCTTGTTTGGCTTGGGGATTTTGTAAGGAGGGAAGCTATTGTCTTACATATAGGTCCAGCATGAAACATGTTGTCTTTAATATAACCCATTTCTAATCTGTACACACGGGTATCAATATATCATTACAAACCTTAAATATATAGCTAAAATCCTTTTTGATTTACCTCATGCGATTGCTCTCTGCCAACCCAAACTGAGTGATCTTCACTTCCGAATGTTGTCATTTTAAAGAAGAAGGTTTTTGTAATCTCCACGACCATAAGTCTCATAAGACTCAAGTGCACTGGTTCAAAGAAACTTCACATATTTTCATTTGCGTATGCACTAAACCTTAAAATACTGTGAAACAGTGAATTCAGTACAGTGACCAACTTAGTTAGGATGGGGATACTTGATGCCAAGACTATTCAGAATATATCAGGGCGTATAAGAAATAGCGGCCATGAACAACCGCCCTATCAAAACGGATTAAGGTTGTTAGTTTGAGATGTGTCGTTGAATTCTAAAGACATCACCTTGTTAAAAGAATACCCGGAACTGAAGCGTACATAGGAAAAATTATCACCTTTTAAAAGTCTGACAGACGGTAGATTGGAGTAGAGACGTAACATACGAGACACGATTTGGGGTGCGAAATCGACTATCAAATGTAGGATGCAAGATAACGCAAGTACCAGCTCGTGTTTTACACAGAAATTGTGTTACTCAAAACTTAATTATGAAGTTCTCAATGCAGGACATAACTAGGAATTTTGGAGTTCGGTTAAACAATTTTTGCAGCGCGTGATTCTCGTATAAGAGAATTAACAGACCATCACTTCTTGGAGCCTCATGTGCATAAATTTGTTTGACTTTTATTTTCGTGGAAGCATCAATAAAAAAATCTACTTTATTGAGTCATACATACAACCTGCAGTATGTGCACTACAACTGTAACCCGAAATTGATAATATACAACCCAGAGAATATTATCCATTCACTGCTGCAGAAGGTGTAGTATGAAGCATATCAGGAAACAAGTCAGCCATATTTCGCCTAGTGATATTATAACTGAAGTTAAAAGAAACTAGACATATAAGATCCTGCCGTAAGTTACAATAAGGAAGCTTCACTTCAGACTTATGATAATCATAAAACTATTTCAGGAAAGAAGCGGTTACATTTCCCGTTTCAGATCCACGTTACTCCTCGAAACCGCTCAATTAGGGTATCGCTTCATAGTTGAAATCCAGCAGAATGGAACATACCAATATCACGCGGTTTGCAACAACGCTTTGCGATTGAACCACAGAAATTAGAACTTCTAAGATGTGATCGTGCTATTTAACTACACAACTCACAAACTGCGCTACAAACTTGAAAACGACACAAAACGGCCCGGTTACTATGGAGAAACCTATGGGTTTCAATTGATCTTTCTCTAAGTTGCGAATCTCTTCAGATCACGAATGCAGATTTTTATTATTTATCGGCTGACGAGAAAATGAACGTGATAGCACATTCTTGATTTTCACTTTGCCCATTCGGATTCACTGACGCATGCCGATCCGCAGCTCTGTGCTGCCCATCAGCTGCAGGGGGACTTATCAACAGCCAGGTGCAATCGTTCGTAGTCAAAGGTGGATAGACCACACAGTGATGCTATAGCTGAGCGATGCGACTCAAACAGAACATACATACCGTGTTGGCGAGTGCGGCCATGTCACAGTGATGTACAGTGCTGTTCGCTTACCCGAATTGATTAGAGTAAGCCCTCACACTCAAAATACTGTAGGGACTTTTTGAATCCTCTCTCTTCTTGGAGTCACAGTACTCAGGCCACCTGTAAGTTGTAAAATGTATCTAGGTCGAAGATACGCACTGGCGTCTAATGAGCACTCGAACAGGAAACACGACATGTTTTCCAGGGCGAGTTTGACGATTGGTCAGTATACACTGATGGTTGTTTACTTGGTAAAAGTTTTGCAATACTTACAATTTTTGCACTATACTGATTACTGCCCAAAGGTGTTTAAGTATTTGCACGAACTACCTCCGGAACGCAGGACCCTGCGTTGCGAAGTCGATTACTGAGAACCTCGGCTGCAGTCAACATTCTGTATCTCATCATCCTTGCTCGACCTCCAGGTCTTCCGAGAACGATCTGAATGGTAATTTTCTTACTAACAGAATGTTTGAAATCGGTTAACCGAACATCCTTCTGAAAGGGTTTTAATCACACCGCAGTTTTTCGACCCATGTCCACTAAATCGGTCAGAAAATCGTATTACTGTACGTCCAACATATAATGTACTATATGAGTAAACTAACGGTTGTACACAAAAGCTAGTTGTGTTATACAGAAGTTTATATCCAGGTTATTATCTGATGACACGGGTTGGACGGGGGCTCACGCTTCTAGGATGTAAGTCTCTCAATCAAATATGCGAGATGACCGGGGTAACACTGTTTGATCCGAGGTTTTGGGGTATCATTATCTCCCAGGGTTTACAAACCTAAAGACCGAGTGTTCGGAGAGAGGCTGGAACAATTGTGTCCACGATTCCTGAGACAGATTCACTGTCCGGTGAATGGTTCTGTATAATTCCAATCAGTCCATCAGATTATAGCTGTATGATCGGACTCCTGTATTTTTCAAATATGTCTGGGCTGATTTTCTTTGTTTGCTTATCTACATTCCCATGACCTGGCCCGGGTAAAAACTGAGCATTGGAAAGGGGAAACGCGTTAACCTTATGTGTTAACTTCCAAATACACTAACACCCCGAAGACTACTTACCTGATCGGTGCACCAGTACCAAACATTGCTTATCGTCAGACCAAAAACGACTCCGGTCCACGGCAGATCATTGTCTTCTATATCACGAAACATGTGCATAGCATCTGCGGGTGGGATACCACATTGAGCGAACCTGTTTCCAGAATCTACCGGCAACTCGGGATATGGTTGGCTGTTGGCCACTGGCTCAAACTGAACAATACGTGTGGTATTCGGCACGGCGTTAAAGTAAGCATGAATCATTGACTGGAATCCACCGACTTTGAAGAACGCTTCAACATGAACGGGAAATCGTGTCAACAAGTAAAATTTGCATAAAATAAAGGTTAAACATCACTCACATTTGATCACAGGTTAGGCATTCAGATAGACTTTTAAGCCAGCCTCTTTCGAAAGAGGCTGGCCTAAAAGTCTATCTGACTGCCTAACCTGTGATCAAATGTGAGTGATGTTTAACATAAAATTAACCAAATCCCCGACTACTCATCAGTAATCTAAAGTAGAATTCCTCGCGGATTGATGATGCTGGTATGGTCGTGAATTGGTATAAAGTGAGTTTGTCCATATCATTTCGCAAGTGCTTTGACAAATACATCGTTGAAATAGTGTATCTCGCTTAATGTTCGACTGATAATTATGACATGTTGTTTGAGTTAGTACTACGCTTTAAGAAACCAAAAATCACACGTGTTCTAACGTGCGTTTCAGCTATGTTATGGTTAGATTATAATTCGATTCGAATAGCGTATGCACGTTGACTTGACTGTCAACAAATTCATAACATCTACCAAAAGTAATACATGAAATATGTTTAACGAAATGCAGAATAAAAGGTAAGCCGCAAACATTTTGCAAAAGCGCAGTGTCTACTAACAGAGCGTGTTGCAGTAGCTGGTCAAGGTACAAATGTACTTCTAGTAAGTGTGTTCTATAACAAGCACAAAAACGGATGCATCCATAGCTAAGCACAATTACCAAAGACCTTGCGCACAAACGTTTAGCATTTGCATTCCTAACAAAGTACGTGAAAGCAGCAGTGCGCGTCAGTCCAGGCGCCAGGACACATGTGATTTATGCCGCCAAAGTTGATGTTTTTATTTTGATAGTCATAATGATGCAAGACAACATATTTTGTTATGCTCACAACGATGGCTCTCGGAAACATTACGATCTACCTTCGTGAACCAGATGGACTTTTGTGAGAAAGATCATATTTGACTGAACGTCATCGCTAGTTCTGACAGTCATTCGTCAGCACATATTTGACTGATATTAGGGTTTTTGATCGATCGGGTTCACCAACGTTAGTCGAGTTGTTACAGTAGTGCAACGGAGGAAGCCACAACATCCAATGCTGTAACTTCTCTAGATGGTTCAATAATGCTGTTCCACAGTAACTTACCGAAAATTACTCAACCAGCAAATGATCTGTCTATAACCTTTGTTGTCTGACTTGTTGGTGGTTGAACAATACAGCGTTTACCATGTTACTATGCATTTTAAAATTGTTTGAAAATCTGAGTTCATTTGTGTCCACCGCTTTTTGGTTCAAACCGAAAGCTGCCGCTATAAAGACAGTAAACTAGTCATCAAAACAGGGAACTACTAGACAACAGATTATTTGATAATGATACTACAAGGTTGTGGTTGGAGCTATTAATCGTGATAAGGGCAACAAACATCATTTCGAAGTAAGCAAAACTGCTACCCTTTTTAGGAGTTTATCCGGTACCATGATCCTGGGTTTTAATCTTGGTTTACGAATCGATATGACAAGATTTTTTCCTAATCTGAATGTAATAGACAAATTGTATGATGAGCAGTTTGGTTTTGCTTGAATTGATGGAAAATTGGAAACTATGGAGCCTGTTCTTCGCTGAGAAGCAAGTGCTGAAACAACTAGTTGAGTAGGATTATAATTAGACTATTTATGGCAATATCTGACAACTGGTGAAAAAGCAAAGAGTACGTCCAAAAGCACCTTTTGATGGTACGTACATAAATGACAAGGGAGTTAGGTTCAGCGCATAACATTATGAAATCAAAATACTGTCTTCAAAAATGGTATTGGCAAACAGATGACAACTGACTTTGCACACTTCAACACGGCGCAAATTAGCATGAATGGGCGTGAATAAAGTACTGTCATAGAACAGTGAAATTGTGCGTTATTCCACATGCTTATATTGCCCTCTCATCCAATTTGTTTGGAACCGTTTCTTCCAAAATCTACAAATCCACAACTAGAAGGCTGTAGCAGAAACAGTTGTCTCGTTCATGGAGTTCAAATACTAAATAATTTTTCGACCTGAATATGTTGCTGATATTCTGTGAAAAATATAAGTAAAGTATATACCTCGTTCGACTTATGCCTTGTCGAAGAAACGGAAAGTTTTGAGAGACACCTAAGCACAATACGAAGTACTGGCAAATCCAGAATGTCCTGTTAGAATTGGACCAAAACATAACCCCCGATATCTTAGATTCAAACGAGTGTAGACTAATCTACACTTACTTGATAGTCATCATAAAGTACGGCATATTTAGACTGCAGGTTGTTCGGTGTGTCCTCCTTTAATTTGTTGTTGGTAGTATCATCGTGCATGATCTTCTGATTGTCATGAACAAGTAAAACCGTAAAATGGATTTAGTTAGTCAGCCGCCATTCAGTATGAATCAGAATACATGTAACTCAGCTCAGGTTACGTTAAAGTCGTTTGGGGAACTTCAGGGGATCGACGCAAAACCGCAACCGGTGATGCTAAATCGGACATTGTGGTGTCACGAATACTTTTTCTTTATTCCCAACCTAATCTAATAGCGCTATCTCCAGACGGTGAAATCCTCAGATGTCATATTATTTTCATTTGTAACTCAGTAGTTTATTTGCAGAGTCTGAGCACTCCGATGCTGAATGGGTGAGCACAAACACTGGATATATAGAGTTATCATTCCTACCTCCCTCAATACTTTTAACCTAGCACCCGTTCCTATTCTCACGATTTTGTGGCAGTTATTCATCAATGCCAACCATCGCGGTATAACAGTGGGAATGTTAAAAAGTCAGTGTGTTATGTCCAAATTGCTGGTGGTAACAACACGGTATTCTGCTGAAACATATGTTGTTCGATAAACATAGTGCATCGCACTGACTGTCTTGATCGATAGGCGGTAAGGACGTTTCGTGAACTTCATGCACCCATTTCCAAAGAGCCCCTAATTAAAGGGATTGCATTCATTTGCTGTTTTGCGCAGGCCATTGGCGTAGTATACAATCTGCATACTGTGGGGGACTGTTAGGCAGGAAGTGCGAGCATTCCAACTCTCGGCGGAATACCCCAACACAGGGAAAAGGTGCGTTCAAAAACCTACGGTGAGCGGATGGAGAACGGCGTGGGCGACCGGATGAGTCATCGCTTGACCGGATTGGACCAACGGGCGAGACGTGGCAGCCGAAATAGAATGGATGACCAAATTGCAGGCGTGATTATTCCAACACTCTCAGGAACATCTCGACACGGCTGTGGAGTACGTTCAAAGCCTACAGTAGATAGATGGTGGACAGCACGAGCGACCGAACAAGCCATTGCTCAACGAAATCGGATAAACGGACGAGGAATAGCAGTAAAAAAAACCCGGGTAAAAGACAAGTGCACACGACGTGCGAGCGGAAACCGGGGGGTGTTGTGGACTGGAAGTGTGATTCAAAATCGCGAGCGCGCGCGTAGCATGTGAACTAACGTGTTGGACAATATTGTGCCTTATTGGACGCCTTTTCGCTACAATACTATCTACCTTTGTAGTTCACTATATAGATGACATGAATCTACGATTTTTGTACTACGTGCTAAAATGTCTATTCATTCTGCCACTGGTCCTAGAAGCCGTTATTATTAAGTGAGCAAGGTATACATGCCAGTAAAAGCTCACATGAACGGCTAACAAAATTATCTAGCCAATACCAATTTATCTAACCAAACAGTGCTAGTCTTAGTCACGAAGGCGGTAGCCGACTGAATGCGAGTTTCGACTCAAATGTTATTTGGAGTTGTCACGGACTCACGGACTCCCATCAACTATACACGACCACAGCCCAACTCTTTTTCCGAGTGTAGGCTAAGAAACAGACAATGACTGTGTATAAACTGCCGACTTCAAAAATGTTAAATTATGAATGTATAAATTTCACTTATTTTCCGAACAAACTGAGAAGCCACACGACCAAAATGTTTTCTAAAATAATGTGGGTACCCACTCTGCTAATCAAACTAGAACCAATTTGAAATGAAATGCGTAAAATTTTCACCTATTTCACAACTGTCTACACCTTTATTTCCAATACTCTGTGGGCTTATAGATGCGAAGGAAGAATCCATCTTCTTTCTATCGATTAGTATCGTTGCTGACCGAATTCCGACGTGTGACTGAGTGAAGAGAGAGATCAGCTTGCAGATTGACGGAGAATTCGTACACACCTATTGCAATGCACCTTTTTATCTTTGTCAAAGGGTGTGGACAACAAGTCACTACATGATGTCAATAGATAGTAATACTAGATACCAATCGATTTTTTCTGATCTAACAGCGATCAGTTTATGGAATAGTTTACAAACAATAGGAATGGCTAAAAGACAGAACTTAATGTGGAATTCTGATCAACGCAAATAGTTT
>JTDE01002312.1:20034-66264 GCA_014338405.1 Paragonimus skrjabini miyazakii | reverse complement strand
AGTCTTCTGCTCAAGTATATACTTAACTGACTAGTGGGTGCGATTAGGTGTGTCGAGTGCTGTTTTCATATTAGTTTCCGAACTGTCCACGATAATTATATCGTCTACTTATCGATGGCATTGACTGGACTGGCTGATGGTAGATTGAAGCGAGGTGCGTTCAAGCTTTCCATGAATATATCGGCCAGGAGAGGTCCGAACGGAGATCTCATTGCGGCGCCATCTGTCTACCGATACCGCACACCGTTGAACAGTAGTTGTGTATCGAATGTGCAACGGAGCAGAAGCTCTTTCAATTTCAGTGGTGATAAACCAGTATCGATTCAAGTCTCAGACACGTAGTCACAGATAAAACTGACGGTTTCTTGCAGGGGTACGTTTGAGAATAAAGACACTACGTCTAATGAGCATTATTTCTGTGAATTCATGTTAACGTTCCGTGTGCATTCGACAACTCCAAACCTATCACGTAGATTGAGTGGAGCAATCGTTTTTCGGACGGGTTCAGGCAGTTACACCAGCCATTTCGCCGTTGAGTGGTAAGGCGAATTCATGCCATATCCCATTTTCTCAATCAAAACTGTGCAGAATACCTCGGTTGGTTACCTTCTTCTACTGGGTTTGCAGGTTATTCATAAGTGGGCCGTTTTATCACCTTTTTAAACTTGAGGAGCAGTTGCTACTCATCGAACTTGTAGGACAACACACTGTGTTCTGTTGCCTCGGCTGATCAGTCAGACAGCCACAAGCCTTTCAACACTGGCATAACTATACATCTTTATGTAATGGCTTGCCATTTTTGCGTGAACCGTATTGCGTACGCAAGCATCTGAATGACTTTCCGCCTTGTTTGTACGTAACCTTTGGGAACTGTACACATTCTACACAAACCCAAAAGAGAGATCATAATATTTTGATTGCCCATGTGTCTAATCACAAGCACTCCGCTTCATCACTTCGCACGGTTCTTCATAAACAAGGTTTATGACACTGAACCATCAAGTTTGTCAAATAGTTGAACCACACGTACATTCTACTTAAACACTTTTCCAAACAGAGCTGTTACTGGATAGGTTCGTGCGATTATTTCCAGGCAGTCATTTCAGTGGCAGCGTTGTGTTCACAAAAGTGCGAACTCCTACATTAACCGTGCAACTCTCACGCTCCTTAGCACAATAGTCGTAGGTGAAATTGATGAAAATCCGCCAGGTGAGATGCATGGATCCTGAAGTTCAGCCAGTCTAAGACGTGATTACGACTGGTTTAATAGTTTGTCGTTTCAGTAACGAGCTGACAGTGAATATCACATTGAGTTTAAACCGGTAGCAGCCACCTGTTTCACGGTTCAATTGGAGCACTCAGAACAAAAGATTACGGAGAATCTGCAGGTTTCAACGAGATTGTGCATGACACTACAGCTGTTGGACGTGAGACAAGTCCAGCATAGTAAGGTCATGCATGTGCAGTAATAGCCACGATTGCATAAACGACCCTCGTTTTAGGGGTCGATTTCAGACGGATAGGACATCTAAGTGGAAATGAATGAGGGAAGTTATCAACACGATTGGAGCTCAATAGTCAGCAGTTTCATAATTCAAGAGCCTTTACAACGGAACTCGTAGTAAACTGTCCACGGCTGCAACCCATACAAATGTCGTTTAATATACGCTGAATACCCGGGCTCGTATGATACAATTTGCTTGTTCATAGAGAATTCGTGTTCTACTGTAGCGAAAAGGCGTCCAGTAAAGCACAGTCTTTATTGCCCAACACGTTAGTTCACAAGCTACGCGCGCGCTCGCGATTTTGAATCACACTTCCAGTCCACAACACCCCCCGGTTTCCGCTCGCACGTCGTGTGCACTTGTCTTTTACCCGGGTTTTTTTACTGCTATTCCTCGTCCGTTTATCCGATTTCGTTGAGCAATGGCTTGTTCGGTCGCTCGTGCTGTCCACCATCTATCTACTGTAGGCTTTGAACGTACTCCACAGCCGTGTCGAGATGTTCCTGAGAGTGTTGGAATAATCACGCCTGCAATTTGGTCACCCATTCTATTTCGGCTGCCACGTCTCGCCCGTTGGTCCAATCCGGTCGAGCGATGACTCATCCGGTCGCCCACGCCGTTCTCCATCCTCTCACCGTGGGTTTTTGAACGCACCTTTTCCCTGTGTTGGGGTATTCCGCCGAGAGTTGGAATGCTCGCATTTCCTGCCTGATAGTCCCCCACACTACCTTCGCCATGTGGTTAAACAAGCAGAATACCTTCTCAACGCTGAGAGAATACTAATAGCTCAACAAATGTTTTCACGTTGCCTAGCCAGGCCGAATCTCACCACATTTAAAGCAGCGGCCATATAAACCTAATACTCCAAATCCTCATCGGAAGTCCCTAAAAATGTGCTTCCCGCTAGTTTCGATGATCGATCAGCTTCACAAGTACTAGGAATGTACGGTCCATGGGAGCTAGACCACGCACATGGTACATCAGCTGAGCGTCTATGGCACAGGACACAATTCGCCGGAATCACCAACGTATGGACAAAATCGAGAAGAAATTAAACAGTTATTTGAGTATACATGGTGCATGGATGCTACACTAAAGTCTGTATGCGTCTCCTGCTCGATTAAGCACCTTATAATCACTCAAATCGCTGGAACGCCATTCACCATGCCGTATTCAGTGGTGTGTCTTCATCAGCTCTATTGCCAACGTCACCAACTGATATTATTTCACCTAAATTTATTTCCTTTATTGAACGGGAGACCCAATGGCGAACAATCTGTACTTCGGCTGGATTCGAGTCGGCGATAGAAACAACATGCCCAGATATAGTAAGTGTTCTACCAGCTGATGTAGGAAGTCACACCGGTATCATAAAGATTATTTCGTCGGAATTTTCTTCTACGTTATTTCTTGTCACTGTTGTGTCAAAAGGCGGCTCGAGTCACAGTGATATCTGGGCGGGTTCAGAACCGTTTATTTTCGAAAAGAAACGACGTTCTAAGACTAAAATAAGAAACAGCAACTAGTGCGATCTTGGATAATGAAGTTCAAATTATGTAGCTGTCACAATGAACTGACAAGCAGTTCTACATTCCTACACTGCACATATTTTCTGCATGGTACTCCTGCTATGTGTATCCAACGTAGACTCATTTGACTACATTTTCAGAACACTTTCTAATGGTACCTGTATTTTACGGATGCACTGCACAATTCTGGAATCATAGCATGCGAGTAGCTTCCCGTTGTTTTTTCCGCATACTCACGTGAGCAAAATTGCGTAGAGTCAAGTTATTAAGGCGACAACATACAGCGGTCCGTGATCAATCTCTAACCCAAACCTTAATGAATTTTGCACTGCAGAGGCGCGTTCTACAGATTAACCAACCCATCAGCATACCACTGGCGGAAAATCACACGGTCATTCGACCTACACTGTCAAACCTCCGTAGGTCGTAACCTCAGAAACGTGGCAACAACTTGATCGGCTATTGCTCAAACGGCCAAAGTCACACGTGCGCCAAACTGGCCCACTGACTGGTCAGCGAAACAGAAGTATAGCTTTCGTGACACCCTCCCAGTTCAGACTGCAAGGGCGTCTACAGACCGAACCTCTTGGCTTAGAGCTTACACTGAACTCATTGCTACCGACAGCAAGCGTGTGGTGCGTTTAAACCAGTATGTTGAATCCAATCAATTTTACAAGTTTGCACGACACTGGTAGACTTCACACTTACTTGTAATTATCACTACCCGTTAGTCAAATTAACATTGTCTCGCATCCGACTCTAAACTCCCACTTGAATTCGTGGGGTAATCCGCAAACAGATACTGCATATTTTGCACTCAACCGTTCATGCGAAATCCACGAGGTTAACTAAATTTTACTTTGTTACCTCTAGACTTAAATGTTGTGCTGTTCTTCTTAAATGTGGCTGACATCCGTGTAATTGGTTGTCGGGAGTTTACTATTCTTATGTGTGCCTGATTGTCAATTGGTTGTGTACCGATGGTGAACTGGGTATTACAGTATAGCGATCACTTAATTACTCATACCCTCGAAAATCCGTAGAACGGTAGGATTTCAAACTATCCTTTGTGTTTGGAGGGGCTCCATTCATGGTCTATTAGGCTGTAAAAGATAACTCGTACATATGCTCAAATTGCATAGTTACCGTGACCACAGAAGCTGGCCCGACTGTCTACAGAAAGACCTGTGGACCCACAGCAAACTTACCTTGTCATAGTGTGAGAAACACAGTCCATTCATCTTGACGAACATCGTAAAATAAACATCGTAGATGCGAGCACAGGTACACCTAGGATTGTGCTACTGCTCTAGCGCACAGCTGTGTGTTGATCAGCATTGTTTCTCAATCTACCTGAGGGTGGTTCTGTAAGGTTAGTTGATTAGGGAAAGCAGAAAAGTAAGAAATTCTTAGTATTTTCTTAGCAGTTGGGTTGCTTTACTATCCCCCTCGGTCGATTTCAAAAAGTTCAATAAAGCTCAGATGCTATATACACTCTGCACTTGTCGCGTCTGCTGCTGGTTACTACTCATGACGTCACTCAACACTGTGCTTACTTGATTCGTTTGATTTACAGATCGCATTCTGCGCACAGGGATTTTGACACGGTATAACATAACGCTTTGAGCAAAATAGTATCTTTAGGCTATACTCATATTTTGACAACGAGAGTTTTTAATCACCATAAGCTAGATTCCGCGAATAATTTAGTTAATAATGCAGCTCGTCTGAGTAATTTTTGGAGCGGGATTACTTCAGCATGTCCAAGATGGTGCCAAGTGGTGAGTGAGCCAAACAACATCTTGTTCAGACGAAATTCTTATCAACGAGGTTTGCATGATAGTGGATTTCAAAATCACAACTCCACTTGGGCTTGGTGAACACAAGACAATTTGAAGCACTTATTTATGTGGAACTTGTTACAAACGGCTCGAGAGAAAATGATCTCAGTTGTGACACGCAACACGGCGCTCACCGAAAGGTCAAACAAGTGCACCAGACAGGACAGATGCATGAACCAAACAACAACTCTGGAACTAGTCATGGGGTGATCAACACAGTCGTCAATCAAGGCCGAAGCCAAGCTACTGAAACCAGATGTTGTGTTGATTTAACGTATAATACCCTACTGATAATATACAAGAGTTTTGTCGTGCCTCATGGTTGAGTCTTTTGCAATCAGTCGGGATAGCTTGAGGTCGTATTCACCAGTGATACAACAGAACTAGACAGCATAATCCCTAAAATATGGGTCTGAAGACCTATCATAGGGCGAATTTTGTAAGGATAAAGACACAACTCATCAAGATTGAAAGGTCTAGCAACATCACCTAATTCAGCTTAAACATCACTGGCAGCTCACTGCTGAGGAGATTTTCGATGCCGTTAGTGACCACCTTTAAGTAAAATGTTTCGACTTATTAAAACCGAAGATGCCTGAGAGAAAGAACCAAGCGTCTGACCACATTAAAAGCGGTCAGTCTGGAAACGGGTACCAACTAAATCAGACAGAACCTGCGTCTATTGAGTATGTCATGTAATGTAGCCACACCACATCTACTATGAGCGAGGATCGGTTTTGTTATCGACGTGGTCTTGCTCAAAACCCCAGAGTGAGTCCTACACATTTCTATAGGGACCTAGCAGCACAATCCTGGTGTAACTTTAAACTTCTGGTGGATTTACCAACACAGATGTAGAGGCAACCAACATTCCCAGTAAACAGCATGTTAGTGTACACATTTGCGTGTCGCATCTCAAATGAATTAGCCAGAATAACAGTGTTACAAATCGGAATCAAACTAGAGAACCTACCAGATCACAAGTCACTCGGTTGTCTACCGAAAGCTTGGAAACAGTTCACAGTTACACCTATCTTCCGGGGTGGATGCAGAGATAACCTACAAAATTGTCAGCCAACAGCGTTGCTTTCAATATCATCTACCGTATCGGAGAGTTTGCCAGAGGAATTTATTCTGATCAAGAATGAAGACCTCGCAAAGGAGCAGTGTGGCTTCCGTAAGGAATATCGATGCGCCACGAATTTACTGATTGCTCGAGACTTTGAACGAAGGCTAGCTGTGGATTTTCCTGACCTTCCGAAAGCACTTTACAAAGTTGATCACAATAGCCACGGTAAAAATAGAGCAGACTTTCTTTAACTTCTAAGAAAGGATCTATGAAACATCCCATCCGGAAGTGTTCTTGCTGTGTTCGCCCCCACGGTCAGTCCATACCTGCAAACGAAGATACGCACTTGCGGTTTTCGTCGTAAGAGAGATTTGGAACTCACTGTGTGTGTAGAAATGGGCCTGTTGGAAAATTATGGATATCGGGAAACTATCCTACCCAGGGGGGCTGCGAGAATTAGGGCGGGTCTCCGTGAATTACAGACATATCTGGGGTGAAGTACCTCTCGTCTACGACATACTCCACAGCCAAGAAATCCACTAGCACATCTCGTCCCACAAACCCTCAGTAAGCTTCCCTTGGGTCACTCGTTGAAATTAGGTTATTGAAGGGGCAGATTACATGCAGACAGAACTGTTTCACAGTTAGAATTTGTTTACACTGGAATACGGCGCTGGTGTCCATTGTCACGGCTGACTCGGTTGAGACTTTTAAAATTCCACTTGATCAGCACACACGTAAGAGATAACCTACACCACGAAATTTCCTAACCACTCCTCTACCCCAGCTTCTCAGGTCGTTGACTGTGGATATCTCACTGAACGTTGTTTTACCGTGTCTAAAATTTCGTTGTTGATATGGATGCACGTCAGTAACTTTACTGAGATTTACTTTTGTTCATTTCTACTCGATTTATCGCTACAACCATAAACCGTCCAACACACTTTTGTCGCGACCAACACAGAACCAATAGCTCATAAGTGGAGATCTTTTTCTCCCTTGTGACAACCTATGAGCCTAATAACGTATTATCTATGTGAATGAAAAAGAACTTGCCCACTGGGATGAACAAAATGTGCTATGTGGTATAGACATTGCCATTTGTTAATTAGTTTTCTTTCAAAACGCATGAACAACACGTATGTGAAAAGTCTCAGTAATACTGGCTCGCTCGAATAAAACTTTACTATATGTAGAAACGAGTGGTAGTTGTATGTAGCGAAGAAGTTTTATGCGATTTGACCACTAGTTACTTGTAATGTTTTTAACTGGAAAACTCATTTCTATGAAAAAAAGGAGTAGATCCACGTTGGTTTACATTCACAAGACAAAAACTCACCAGCAATCATTAGATAACAAGCTCCAATTAGCATGAGAATTGTTTGAATGAAATCGGTCCAGATGACGGCCGTCAACCCACCTAAAACACAAAAGTAGATTTAATACTTACCGTTCATTTACTAATGAATGAATCATTGACAAACAGTGCAGCATCTTGGCTGATATAGGACGAACATCGGAAAAGGCTGCCTGGAAAGCCTACCGGAATGCGAATGGTGGGATAAACTGTGTGTGATATTCAGCTTAGACTGATTGACCTGTTAAATGACTAAACTAATGTAACTGGTAGTATGCTAGTAAGTTGTGCTATTGATAGTGATCTTGGTTATGAGCTCGTTGGGCGTGATTGAATGGCTAACAGAACGTAAGTTGTGTAATCGCTGACGAAATGCTTGATGAAACCAATCTGCACAACTAAACCCAAAAAGGTACTTACCGCTGCGTCACTCATGAAGCAAACTGAGCCTCTGTTTTATAGAACAGCTGTGTATGTAGAGAAATGGTTCGAATAGTCTTCTGTCAGCAAGACTTAAGAAGTGTGTTCACAGAGTACTGCATGGATGTCTGGCCTTGACAACACTTGTACTAGCGGTATGCGCATGATAAAGCGTGTCAACTGTTGCGACCTGAAAAATACGAGTAGCCTGCAAAGTCTTTATTGCACGAACTCCCGTGCAGGGCATGTCTTAACATAGGACCACGAACACGTACACCCATTTGCACGGCTGACGTGCATTCACACACATTGGGTAGCAGTAGGTTGTAGCGCCTATACACTATTCCGATAGTCGATTCTGGTCCAGCGTCTTCTTGAGGTTGGGGCTTGCCCTTTAATCCCTAAATGTCGCTTGTGAGTAGTATACTGTTCACAAACGAAACTACATGTTATGTAACATTAACAACAAGGGCCGACGCAGTTTCGGGACGAACGTACTCAACCGACCACCTAAATTAGTTTTCCAAGAATTGCCGATCCTCTGTTGCGACATTACACGTGGGCTAGGTTATGTTGAAAACGACAGTCTGACGGTCAGTGTACGGTTTAGAATTGGATCATGCAGACTTTAACACCAAAACGTGATTCACTCAGGTGTCCTCAGTTTCATATATGTGGTTTCTTAACATTAGTTGCATTGACAGTGGTATATCAGAAATTTAACAGCACTAGACTTAACTTTGATCCTAAAATTTTGCCCTTTATTTCGAAACATGAGATAAACTGAATCCTACCGGAGTAGTTTCCCACTGCTTGTTTGAGAGATCAACAGGGAGAGCCGTCTGCATTTCTGATATCTTTGAAATATGGTGCGAAACTACAAACCATGATAAGTTCGTCCAACCTACATGCTAATTAGGTATATTGTGTGGGTAGAAAAATCCGGTTCATAACATATGGTTATGATCTAAGTAGGAACTTTAAGAGATTAGACAGTCAGAGGTTTTCAGTCTTCACAAACCCCATAACAAAAGCAACACCTATTTTGATCACACTGATTTCTTTTTACTTAAAGGCAGTTTGCAACAGGAACCGTTGAGTATATGAATCTGCTCAAAGTTGTCATCGTAAATGATCGGATTTTTCAGTAGTGACTTAAAGTTTTCCGATTTCATCGTTGTCTTACAGAAGACACCCTACACTCTCAAATGTAGACTAAGTGTAGGTGTCTTGATGTTCACTGATTGGGTATGGACAGGCTTTCGTATAAAGCTCCCTTCCATACCTCTGCTGTGCCACGTAATCAGAGCCTCTTATATTTCCCACGATTGTGTCACATAAACTTAAGTGTAAACCACACGATTTGATGGTTATCCACAGCTCAGCACTGAAACCGACCCACTCAGCTCCTTCCATCTCGTCAGGCAGTGATTCTTTGAACAAGAGAATAAGAAAAACAAAACAGTGTTCACTGGTGAGAAATATCATCTGATTGTTTGGAAGACGACATATCATGAAAGAACTTACCCAGAATTGTAAAAAGTCCAGAGATTATAAGAAGTATTATGATGGCTGGATAGAGATTTATTTTGATTGCCTGATCAATGAAAATGGCGCCGGCGTAAAGATCAGCCTAAGATAGAGAGAAGTTGAAATTACCTTTTTTGAAAAGCTGACTTTACATTCGATTGTTATGCATTTGTTCTCTGGAATTATCGCCTTGCAAACTTGTGATTTTATTTAGAGAATCAAATAACTTGTCGGTTCCACCTAACATTATAATTAATTAATAAATATACTAACAAGTACGTGAAAAAAGACAGCATATTTTAGGGAAATCACAGAAGGGATATTTTTAACTTTACAGTGCCTATTTTTAAGTTCTTACATTCCATTCCATTATCTTCAACTAAATTCCGACATTCTAACGAGGCTTGTTTGTTAAGACACATTTAACACTGCTGCTTTTGGAATAACTTGAGTTACTACAGGCTAGTAGAAAGGTAGATAGATGAAGAGTTAAGCGGATTGATGGCATTCAATAAAAGAAAAAAAGCAGTTCACCCTCAGCCCGTACATAAAATTAAGATTATGTTAACCTTGAGTACAATATGCTTACCCTCTTCTCGTCACCTTATTGATGTTCTGTTGAAAAATATTGAATACGAACTAATCGGGATAACAACAGATTAATGAGTATCACAGCCGTATATCCCTCTTCCATCTTTGGTTCCATCACTGGCCCATGCTTTCAACTTTATAATCACTTCTTCTATAGTATTCAGTTGTCACTATACAGATAAGCTTGCTCGTCGACAAATTCTGCTCATCTCAAATGAGTTAACACCCTGAAGTGGCAATTTTATCTATCCCACTCGGTACAACGACGAAGACTAATTATAGCTCTATATTCCGGTAAAATAGCTTACAGTAAACTGAATATATGTTAACGCCAATCACTTAGTGGCCACCACATCAAACACTGCCATAAAAAAGGGTTGCAAGCAATTTCATACCGACTTCAAATCTTGGATGAATTACTACTTGAAGTTTCCGTGAATCCTTAATTTCTTGAGAATGTCTTCTAGCTGTAGTGAACAATTAATTCCAACGTGAGTATTTGGCATATTACTGTAAAACCTGTCTACGGCAACATGTTTTCGAGATTTAGTCGTTCCACGGATGTGGTTGCTATAATGAGGTTTGATTGACGGTTTAACAATTATGCAGGCGAAGTCAACCTAAAAAAATAAAAGAGACTCCGGTTTTGGATATAAACCCTGTTTTTCCACAGCAGTGACACTCTGAGTATTTGCTGCTTTCCTCATCGTCCATATACAATCAATCTGTGAGTAGTACAAATCCGTTCATTTGCAAAAGCAACTCCGGATTATTTTTCGAAGCCTGAAATCGACAGCCAGCAATGACTCTTACTGCTTCATTCAGTGGTACGTTTTTTCCTTGCTGGCTTCCCATCTGATGTCTGGTTATCTTTCTTTTTTAGTCTCCGGTACTTTCTACTGAAGACTCACATCCGTACAAAGCGAAATGGGAACTAACCAGCTTCCAGTGCGAATGTTTAGGCAACATAGTAAGCTCTTTGTCTGAGAAGTTTCTTTCATGGTTTGAACTTGTTTATAATGTTACATTTAGCTTTCAAAGTAATGCACAAAATTCAAACATTGGCCTGATTGCAGAGACAAATTTCACTCATGGTAAACAATTCTCCTAGCTGCGGCGTACGAAAACATCTGAAGTCAATGTGAAAAGAGTTTGCAGAAGAGATGCTATATACCCTTTCATTAAGCTACTACTGGATGTCTTTTGGATGTCACAAACGGCAGAGACTGATTAAAGTCATCTGAGCCATAGTTACTCTTGTTAATTTCACGTCAACAATATTAAAAATGAGGAATAACTTTACCCAAAAGTGTGAAAGTGTCTACAGTCCGTTTACAGTAGAGAAAATGGAAGTGGTAACGCTTCATCTGTTTAATTATCTACTTCTCTATTCATTCATTCGTTAACTCACAACAGTTATGAACCTGACTACACGGTAATGTGGCTCTAGCCGCCAATCACTACAACAGTGACGTAAAGTCATCCACAGGAGAAAATCTCAAAAAAATAAAACGGATACAGCAACACAGCATAGCGAAAGCAGTAGTTGGCTATTTGAATGATGCGAACCGCGTCCCATAAAAGCAAGCCCGGTCACTCGCCCTTTTCAGCATTATACATGTGCCTTTTGACAGGGCAGTCGTGACGGATAATACCATCAGCACACCCCATGCCAGCTATCGTAGTGCCTTGTGAAGACTCGACATCAAGAACACGTGATTCCTTAAATGCGACTTCTAGAACGTCATCTGCGACAAAACCGAACAGGAGAGCAAGAATCGAAGACTCATGGAGAACACAACCGAGAAGGTTGTTCCACTTGTGCAGTAGGCGTACAACAATCTCAACAAATTTATTAACTTCACTGTGACTCATTTGGAAATGAGGCTGTCTCAGAGGACGTTACGGACAAATGAGTCAAAGATACCACTTATACCTAAAAAGGGCGCAACCGTTCTATGACTAAGAGTGGCGATTCTTCAGGACCCATTGAAGAATAAAAATATGTAAAGAAAACGTGATGAACAATCGTCTTCGATAACACATCATCAGGTCAATACAACTATATAGATTCATCGAAATCAAAACAGTGTGTACAAAAGAAAAAGTGGTTTAGCAGTGTCAAAGGATCATGTAGAGCGTTACAAAATATCCAAGCCTCCATAGGCCAGTCACTCATAGGGCAAATCACCAGTGTTCATGAGGGGTGGTTTTGAGTTCCGCCTACCGGTAAGTCAGTTATCGGTTGGAGTTTGGGTGGGTATGCCAACTGACGGTGTGACCTTTAGCCACGGCAACTGCAGGGCTTGCACGAATTTTTGTGTGGACACAAAATCCGATTGCCTAATCGAATGGCGATCGATTCAGCAGTAACCAACATCTATTGTCTGACCAGTTCGGGGTGATTTACCGGGACTTTGTAGACAACACGGTGACCTGCACTGTGAGTGACTAGCCTATGGAGGCTTGGATATTTTGTAACGTTCTACATGATCCAATAACATTCTGCTAAACCTCTTTTTCTTGTATACACATTGCTTTGATTTCGATGAATCTGTATAATTGCATTGATCTGATGATGGATTATCGAAAACAATTGTTCGTCACATTTTCACTTCTATGATAACAATATACTCGGCGCATTCTTGATCGGATTGGAATCTTATTTGTTTCTTACGTATTTGTCTGTGTTTGCTGAACTGACGCTACATGAGGTCGGTGAGTAAATTGGACACAATAAAGACTACACTGCTTTTGCCACAAAGAGATCGGGTTTCTTTTATGAGAACGGGAATAACTGTTGATAGGCACCAATCACAAAGCGTCTTTCCAGTTTCTGAAACCGGCTATCAGTTCTTCTGTAAAACTCTGCGCCACAGAATAGTACTTTTGTCAGGCAACGCGTGTTAAATAACATCGCTAACATCTGAGCTGAGGTGGTCCAGTGGACGTATGTATGCACAAACCTTCGCACGTGTGACCTAAGTTCTGTTGAATCTATAGGGTTGACTTCTGCCTTTTCACCAGTCAACTTTTCCGCAAAAACATTGTCTATCTTTCAACTGAAGCAGCACCCACTTAGTGTTGTAACATCTTTCCTTCACAGTTCTGAAGCGTAGACCAGCTTCTTCCCTCGCAACATTTGCCACTGAAACACAGACAGCTGCTAAATGGCGCTGTAAACGGTATAGCCCACGATGATAATTTGCAAACGATTTCGAGGAATACAACCACTCAGTACTGGAGAAACGCCGATTTGTTGCAGATGCAATCATAAATCTGTTTCCTTCAGAGACCTCATTTATCCCAGACTTAGCAAGGGATCGCCCCATCTTCGATCGCGTCTAGTAATCCAATCGTAACATATGACATAAATTTGTTATGTTGTTTCCGATCAGGTATGAATGACTGGGAGAGTAACTCAGGGCTATCTTCCTTTACTTCAACGTTCAATAACACATCATCCTTTATTCCTAACAGTTATGGTGTAAATCAAACTGCCATAATCTCGTGGCATTCTTATTTTGCATGTCTAAAATCTGTGTGCATCGAAGAAAACAGTGCCTTCTGAATATTGTGATAGTCTTGAACGAAAACGAATTGAGTACTGTACGTTCTTTCAACGAACGTTGAATGACGCACGGTTTTCAGTGACTTGACTTAGTTCTGGTATTTGGCGTCGTTGGTTATACGTGCGTCACTCAACGTTCGTCGGAAGAACGTACACTTGCTATTAATTGTGTACATTCAGACGATGAAAAACAGGATACATCTCAAAATACTATTAATGCGCTAGCGTAGCTGTTCTCCGTCGGAAAATGGAAAGCAATTCATTTAAAATGCTAGGATGTAAACTTTCCTAACTGAAACGTAGCCCGTAATTATTGTATCTAATTGTTATTCCTCTGCCGAAACGAATTCCTAACCTATTTCGAGACGCTTCACAATCAAGTTTTTCTTCATAATATTAGTCACTTGGTCACTTAGCATCTATAATCTTCTTAACAGCTTTTACATTCTAAGTTACTCATTTAATGTTAAAATCTTTCTATGCACCCTTAAACTGTATAGTGGGACAAGGAAGCGGTAGGAATAGTTTACATCAGTAAATTGGCTCTACGCTGTACATGGTTCACGTTCACGACTCACTGTTTTCTTACATGTGTGTCGACTGAGTATCCAGTTATTCGGTGCAATTGAACAAATTTGTTTCTATTGCTTGCTTCTCGCCTCCCATCAATTACGTAATATTTACTGAATGCCGGTTGTTCATTTTAACACATTTTCACTCGTTTCAACATAAAGCAATAAAGCTCTGCATAATGGTCATTAAAGACCCCATTTGCAGATAGATTGTAATCAGGAAAGCGGACTGATAAGTCAGGAATTCGACTAAAATGAAACATCACACGTGTAGACACTCGCAAGTGAGTGATTAAGTGAGTGGATGGGCGTTCTGACGCTGCAAGGTGACGATGATTCGGCTCATGTTTGACCTGTTACTTGAACGACCAGAATGAGTGAACTGAGGGTTCTGAATCACACTATCAGTGGTCTAGTCTGCATGAACGTACTGCAAGAACAATTACTATGCATAACCTCCGTCTAATACGACGGAATATTTGACGACGATTAAAATCTAACCGACAGATAAAACTCTGTAAGCAGGTAAGGTCGAAAGTTATGTTCTCTTGAATTAAAAAGGTGTGCATTTTTCACTTTAAACCAGCTGGGTACAGAACCCGGAAGAGAATGTCAACTCAGGAGCGGTTACAAATTCAGCAGGTATGTGTGAAAGTCGACTAGCAAAACAATGAGCGGCTTTCAGTGAAGATTCCCTAGGTGAAGGACCCCGGAACATATATACACATGCATAAAAAGTATAATCACTGAAGAGCACAAGCCCTGCCTTTTATGTCGGGTCCGAGCAGGTTAGCTGCTGTTAACTGGCACTAAAAGATTATTTTCAAGCGAGTGTACATGCGCATATATGGTCATTGTAAGCTGAGTGCAAAAATCACGCAGTTTACATTTTTGTCAAAAAGAGTAAAATGAACGTTTTGTTCATGTTCACATTCTCCTAGGTCATTATTATCTCCTGCTATACTGCCCGGCCGTTTTGCTGAAGACTTTACATCTATAAGCTGTTCTCTAAAACATTTACCTAAAAACAGTTATATCTCATTACCTGACCTTTATTATGAACGCCTTAATGCTTGTGATTGCATGCTCGAATGAGACCCCAAAACATCTCGCGGATTATCTGAGGAGGCAGTCGTGTGCAGTCAGCAACACTAACCATTAATTCTGTACACATGCAGCATCAACGCGACGATAAACGTCACGTCCAATTTATGAGGTTAGACCGTTCTTAACAACCCGTTCTGTGAAAGTGCATTGTGTTAGTGAACTTCGTGTTTTGTACAAAGTGTCTGCTTACTGTCCCCAATGGGGACGATGGTTTGCGTGCTTTTCAATGATATGTATGTCATGAGAGTGTGCGCTTATGAGAAGATGATGCTATTGTGGTGAATTATCAGGTCGGTGGTGCGAGTATTCCAATACTCGGTGGACTACTTTAACGCGGAGGAGGTACGTCCAAAAACCCATAGCGAGCGGATCGGGGACAGCTGGACTGGATCGGACCAACCAACGAGAGATGGCAGGCAAAATAGGATGGACGACCAAATCGGAGGCGCGATTATTCCAACACTCGGAGGGATGTCTCGACACGGTCGTGGAATACGTTCAAAACCCAAAGTGGATAGATGGCGACCAACATGAGCGACCTGACGAGCCATTGCTCAACAAAATCGGACCAACGGACGAAGAATGGCAGGCGGAAAATCCCACAATAAAAGGCGCCGATCACACACATAAACCGGGCAGAAGTGCACACGACGTGTGAGCGAAGACCTCGGAGTGTGGTGGACTAGAATTCTGACTCATAAACGGGGGCGCGCGTATAGCATGACAATTAGCGAGTTGGACAGTTAACACTGTGCTCTGTTGGACGTCCTTTCGCTGCATTATTACATAGATTTGAGATAAAATGTAATGGACACCATATAGGTTAATTAAGAAATGACCTTAATACACAACTGGTGGTATCAGCGAAAGGCTCGCAGTGACCAGCGATTGTGTGACTTCTCTAAGTATCCTGGCTGCAACCGTGTTGTCCCACTTGTCTGTTTTGTACGCATGATTCTGTGTACACCTGCTCTAGGAGGCCTGATACGAACTCAGTGCCACTTTCTTCAGTAGTGCAAAAAATGGCAAGCAGTGAATGCTTGTTCTTGTCCTAAAGACTCATCAATTATTTCATTCTTCAAGGTCATTTAACCCGAACCTCTTCGAGCGTTGTTTAACGCACTCGCAGGTTCCATGCGCTTTTCGTTTGGCGCGCTTTTGAGTGCTGCCGAGTGGGCTGCGATCCATCTCGTGCTCCTTTCTTTCTCCTCTTGGTTGCTGCCGTTGATCCCAGGCTAGGCTAGAACTAACTGGTTATCATATTTCCCAACATTGCTGGAAATATACGGTGTTTTTGTTTGTTTGTCTAATGCGATGCCTGTTGGGACTACGTTTCGATTGCTTTTCAGGAAAGGCGTATTCAACTGTTAGTGGATGCGGATCTAGCGCATACCCACTTGTCTACTACAGGCTTTATTATCGAGGTTCAACTGTGTTGCATTAGTAGTGTGTGATAACTTCTGAAACGGAGCGTATTTTAAAAGTGTGGTTTGGAGCAAATTCAACACCGTTTACTAAAGATATTTTTCGAAAAAATATTGTAGTGTACCAAAACAACTTCATAGTTATTGGTTTTATGTTTTGCTAGCGTCTTTAGACAAGCAAACTTAAGGATTGTTTTCTTATTCCCATTACTTTGTCCTGCTGGTTGATCTGTAGCTCATCATCATCATCATCATAACAGCCATGAGCCTGACCAAAAGGTACTGTGGCTCGGGCCGCCGCTCACCTCAACAGTGACGTGGAATATCCTAGAAGAAAACGTTACTAAGAAGGGCGGAAAATATTGAGAAAAGACTAAGAGGAAGAAGCGGAAATGGAATGGATACAGGTACGCCATTGACTGCGACACATCGCCATCTCGGATAGCGTCTCTAACCAGCGGTTTGAGTGATCACGAGGACCCCAACCAGGCAGGCGACACCTACTCACGTTGCTCAGTGGTGTAGTCAGGGTCTGTAGCTACATATAATACATTTTTAAAATTGGATAGCCGACTATGATTTCAAAAGTTCGTCACTATTTATTCCAAGTGTTGAAATGTTAATCTCTCACGTGTAGTTGTTATCATGCAGTCGCGGTTTTATGGCAGGAATAGACGTGGTATTCAGTAAATATAGTCCAGCACACGTATGTTTACTGTTAGAACATCGGACATAGTTTTGAACGACCGTTCAAAAACGTTGGTATGTTTACCCAGATACCTGATACACAAAAAATAATTCCACGACTTAATCTACAACAGGTAACGTGTGTTAAAGCTATCCTACGCATAACTTCTCAGAGAATGTATGCTCCATTTCATGCAGAGAAGTAGGCCAAAGTGTCTCCCTCCCAACTGGTGTCTATCGACCGGCTCTGAACTCTGTCAGTCTGGTGCGCCAGCGGGTTGGATTATTGTCACCAGTTCACCCTTTCTTATTTCAGAGGATGCTTATTCAAATGGAATAAAAATTGCCACTCGATTACTTCCGATTCGGCGGTTATAAGAAAGTGTATTAAGGAAATTGTAGTTACAGTTCCACATACCTGGATTTCTCATCTTATCCTCATTACATCTCTAACATTTCTCGGTCGCACTTCTCCAGAACTAATTGTTTTCTGCGTAATTGGTTCACTTAGTACATCTTGTTGATGTGGAAAAAAACTTACCGACCTTACCTACGAACAATTTCTACAACAACAATCAGCTATTTTGAGCCATCAATACTTAACTTAACTCGCTCTTCTAACCGAGATATCACTGTCGGTTTACATACGTTTGCATAGTAAACTGAATAAAACAATTTGATTTCACCACTTTCTTTATATTCAGGCATTGTCTCCGTTTACCTCAGCCAAAATGATTTATATGACGATGTAGCACGATAATACAGTCCTTTGCGTGCGACTGAGGAAACTCTTAAAAGTTCGTTGTGACTTGGGAAATAATGTAACTGTTTTCAGTAGAAACGACATACAACGCTCTTAAGAGCGCAAAATCACAAATGATTATTATATAACGATAATATAATGTAAACAATTATTCCGTGAGGTTGGTTTGGGTGATCAACCGTCGTCTCAACTTGTCCGTCAAGTGAGTTGTCTGAACGATAAAAATAACAATCCGTTCACGATAGGTTGACCATGCTATTTGCTGCCCCCGAAATAAACTCATAAAACGTGATAAGCGCGAATAAATGGAGAATTTCAAAGAAAAATCAACACCACATCATCTCAACCTTACTATAAACAACACTTTGTCTAAACCCAATGAATATTCCTCTCCGTTTCACACAAGTGACAAAAGAGGTGTCATGAAAATGACGTCAAGACTTCTCTAACGAGCCCAGTCGAAACTTTACTTCTCCGCTTGCCTGTTTTGGAAGCACCTTTTTATATATGCTAGTCGTCGGAGGTCCGATACCAATTCAGAGCCAATTTACATAGTAATGCAACAAATTGCATGTAACAGATGCTTTGCAGTCTCTTAACGGCTCGTCTAATCTTCAAGGTCGTATTGCTTAACCATTTTCAAATGCTGTTTAACGCATTCGAATACTCCACCCACTCCCTTTGGCAAGATTTTGGTTCGGCAGAATGGGTATGAGCCCACATATCCCTTTGTCTTTTCCTTCCTTGGCTTCTGTCGTTGGTCCGGGACTGAACTAAATCTGAATACTTATCGCATTTCTGAACACTGCTGGAAATATGCGGTTTGTTTTCAAACCTTGGAGTTTCCTTTTAATTCAGTTCTTGTAAGGACGACAATTCGATTGTTTTTCCCAAAGGAACCTCAACTTTTCAGTGGGCCAGATTCAGATGCTCCTCCACTTGTTCGCTACAACTGCGTCAGTCGGATAGCATTGTAGTGAATTTTGTTGAAACCACTTAAAAATGCAGTCACTGTGGAAAAGCGTAATTCCGGGCAGCCACGTTGCTGCAAGTGTCCATTCACTAAGAAACTAACATTACTGCAGGGTCCCATGACCAACGACCTTTTGCGTTCCGGTCCATCTTACCGTTTGCTGCCAGAACACGGGCTAGGTTGTTTCGCTAGACATCTTGCGACCGTTTTTCTGCAAGTTGCGTCCATCGAGGTCTCCAACATCTAGCCTTGTGGTCAGCGTTCCATGACCAAATATAGTTACCTGCATCACTTTTGGCTACTGGTTTTTCATTTCATGTGTTAAATTTCTCATTATCAAAGGTCATTTTCTGTCTTTTTGGACTCCAAATAGACACCGGGCGTTATACACAGTCCTAATGCGTTTAGTTTCATAGCTATAACTTCGGCATCCTTATAGAACGCACTCCAAATAACCATCAGTATCTCCAAAGTTTAGCTCGTCCACTCCGAGATTCGATGGAGGTGGTAGGTAGTTGTACTTTGTGAATTCGAACTCTGAGTAAATGGCATACACAAACGTTCAGCCACTTACCTGGTGATACTACGACCCAGTCATGATGTAAATCGTTGATGGCAATTTAATGCGGTCAAGCAAGTAAAAGTAGGTCAAGCAGTGCACGTGGATTAAACCAACACGATCTTACAAAGTGAGGCGAGAAAACAAAAGCAAACACCGCCTTACTGTTGCCCTCAACTTGGCTGCTTGGTTAAGTGTCATGGTTAATGTAATGCATTAACTTTCTCCTTCGAAAGTTCGCGTTTTGACTTCGTCAATGTTGTTTCATCGCACGCTGCTATTTTGTTTTATCTCGATTCGCATACGCCCTAACGAGTCTAAACAAGTGTGTAATAGAGAAACATTTCCACGGTAACTCAACGATGTTGTTTCAGTTATAACCCGCTTGATATTATTCAAATGATACATAAAATAAACCTAATTAACTACTCAGCATTTGTAACCCTAAGCTGAAGAATGTGACTAAATTACTCTAATTACTCAAAAACACGTTCTATATGCACACAACACCAACTAATTAGGACGTATACTTTCAAGGTAGAGACTCCCTCAGGCAAGTAAATAGGTGTCTAATGCAACCGAACTGAATATACTACAAAGTATGAAACTGATTAGCTTGATGAGTCATTGTAACTGTTATTCACTGATATTAAACCAGATTCTGTTCGCCACTCCGCACTGGTTAAAAATGTGTCATATTTTTATGCAGATAGTACCAACGCAAAGAATTTATCTACAGGCATTAATCGGTTTTATTGTTTTTTCTAGTCGCCCATTCATGACCCCAGTGTACTACCAGAATACTCGTAAAATACTTACCCTACTCCAAGCTAGTCAAAGTATCAGTGAGTGTATCCATGAGTGTATACTTGACTTGCCACAGACCAAAACTGAACAAAAGTGTTGCCGTTGTAATTAGACTCCCTTTGTACATTTGAAGTCGCTGTAATCATACTCACCAGGATATTACTGGCTTCTACTTCATTAGCCACAAAGTTTAATTATCTTTTGCACGTGCTCATTCGTCCGCAGAATGTTATAAAGATTCCCATTACTAATGAGGCCACTGAAATGCGTGCTCAGCGCAGTGATAGCAAACACTTAATGGTATAAAAGCAGAAAACTCAACTTATCTGCATGTTTCGTCAGTCCGTTGAGGTCAGATGGACTAGTCATAAGCTGCTAGTCATAAACTACTGTGAACTCTAGGGGTACAAGTTGAGACTAAGCCAATTTACTAGGAAAGTTGGCGCCCGCGTTTACGCATCCCTTATTGTCGTCGCAATTACCGATCGTAGTAAGTTACATGTGGTGATCAGTTTGTCTCTGAACTTCTACTCAACAACTTTTGAAACGTCTACGAACGTTTCCACGGGACGTATCACAACATAAATTTTCTCCCTCAGATCATTTTCTCCAGAAATACTCGAACTGCTCTGTCTACGGCGATTACTACTCTAAATCATGGTTTTGTTGATCGGATCGATTTCAATCCGGGCAGATATGAAACCATTCTCTCATAGCTGCATCTTAAAAGCGGATAAGGGCAAGCCATTACGTAAACGGTCATTTAATTAGATTACCCACATATGTTGGTTGAGGGACCATTACTTAGTTTCAAATTAACGCTCCGTGTGACGTTTATTCAACCAAGATTAGAACAACCAGATGGTTAGCTTTAGTGCACTGACGGTTTATAACCAGAGATAAATGGACTGAAGTGCAATTATTTATGTTTAAAGTTGTTGACACCTTATCTTTAGCATCTTTTCTCCATCGGTTTTGAATATATCTATTAGTTTTCAATATATTATTAACCACTGCGCCTAACCGAAGACCGAAAAAGTGCGCAATATTTTCAGTGACTATATCTAGTACGGTGTTTTTAGCAGTAAAAACATTGCTTTCAACGGATAAATACTTCAGTTAATGTATTCAGTTAATGTATTACCAGCCATACAGCAACCTCCCCTGGGAGACACAAAATTTAGTCGTTCCAGAGGAGCGAACGTGGTGAATTTAATACAAGTTTATAAAAGTTCAGCTGCATACAAATGTTTCTGATGTGTTATACAGCAATCAAACGTCTAATAACTTATTTTCATACCGTTAAACCTTGCCATATCATGTATTCTTACAACACTAATTAAACAGCCAACAACTCTGTTAAGTACGCAATCAAATCATACTGAGCACTAACTTCCTTTTATAACATATCGATGCTAATTTACAGTAGTATCTTGCTTCCTCCCGGATGTGCCTTTTATTAAAATACCCACAATTGCTGAGGATTCTTCTCTATCACTAACCGCTTTCCTTTGATTTTCTTTATTGACCTCAATATCGAGGTGGTGAGAGGCAAACAACCAGACAGGGCTATCAAACCATAAATATATATAACCATTCAAGTTTTTTTAGATACATCTATATTGATGTCGAGAAGTTCACTAATTGTAATGATTAAGCCGCATGTAGCTATTACACGACTGCAACATTTTTACTCAGAACAAACTCTGAAGAGATTAAGTGGTTGCTTTGGTAAAAATTCTAACATCCAAACAGGTGTAGGTAAGCATTCAAAGGGTGTCTAAACGATTTTAGCTGCTGTTTGTTAACCATCAAAGCGAATGCTTGCAGTATTTTACTTTATCAGTACGAACAACGTCTCCCATAGTGTCAAATACATCTACTTTACATCAGCGCTGAGGTGAAACTTAAACTTAGAGAGCTTGACGCGCAGCCATACCATCTGCATGGCTTTCAGGAGGAGGATGTATGTTTTACCTAGAACAAACCAAAGCTCACTGATAACACTGACAATCTGCTGATTGTGTAAGCCGGCTATACTACAAAGAAATAGAAATTTTCGTTCATG
Source organism: Paragonimus skrjabini miyazakii (assembly GCA_014338405.1). Taxonomy (NCBI): domain Eukaryota; kingdom Metazoa; phylum Platyhelminthes; class Trematoda; order Plagiorchiida; family Troglotrematidae; genus Paragonimus; species Paragonimus skrjabini miyazakii. The sequence continues at coordinate 43,891 of JTDE01002312.1, read as the reverse complement.
TGTTCGGATGCTTCAACATCTTGGTGTCTTTTCTCTAAGTTAACAATGGATTGCACATTCCCAAACAAGATGGCTTTTCATCCATATCCGCTCATCTGAGTGCAGTTCCAGGGATAACATTATTTGGCTGGCTGGTCTGCAGTGCTAATGAAAACCGTTAAAAGAATTGGGCAAGCAATATTGTTTCAGCGCATATAAAAGCATGCTAAGTTACACGGCTTGTCGACCAAGGTGACGGTTTTCTTCAAGCAAGTAAGGTGAAGTTTTGATTGCAATATATTATAGATGTTATTAAAGGTGTTCAGCTGGTGCACTAAAGTAATATCGTGAGGCGGCAAAAGCAAAGTAACGCAGCATGAAGTAACCGTACGTTATTATGAAGGTTGTTTTACACTTTTTGTTTTTCTTCTGTATAAACTGTCAAATTATGTTTCAGTATGCTGCCCTCGAACATGAATCCTTCAAGTCTAGTGAATAGTGTGAAATGTATTGCTAAAAGTTTCATAGGTTGTTGCCGGAGGAATAACGTTCTTTGCTTGTATGTTCCTGTCTTTGTTTTGGTCGGTGGAACTTTGTGTTAGACAGTTTGTAAGTTCACAAGAAAAGTGAATGGTAGTAAGCAAGAAAACCTTTGTTAAAACTACTGGCCGGAATAATGTCGACAAAGAACATTAAAATTCATTCGAACGACATTCCTTCAGATATGCGCACTTAATAACCTGTTGTACTGGGATGAAATAACGGCTATGAAATTTGTAACACAGGCTGTCTTTTGCATGTGTGCAGATTGAGTAATGTTTCGAAACTTTCAGCAGATCCAACCATGATCATAGTGTTTGACGTTGTATTTTACTGCGAAGAGATCCTCATGTTGAAGCACTACTGTCTATAAAGTAACCTGTCTATTACATTAATCAGGTTCAGTCAGTGACCCATTAAAAGTTTATTCTTGCTGAGTGAGAGGAGACACACCGGCGGATAACCAGGGGGTATGGAGCATTTTATGGGTGAGATTTAGTTTCTCACTAGATGTCTGTAATTCATTGAGAACGGATTTAGCTCCGCCATTCTTCTCGGATATTGGATTTCCTTAAGCCCCATGATTCTTCTGGCGGTCCGTCTCTAAACCCTTTCACTAAGTACCAAATCTATTTTAAGATAATAGATATGGTTCTATGCGTTCGTTTTCAGGTATCAGCGGATCGTGTAGGCGAACATAGTAGGAGGCACTTTGAGGTGTATGGTTTCACAAATTCTTCCTAAGGTATGCGCGGTTATTTCTGCCTTTTAAGTCACGGCTGCATAAGTCATAAACAAACTCGAATCTCTGGAAACTTTGATCCCTAGTTCTTGTTTGCATGCTGATACGCATGACCTTTGGTCGTCAAGGTAAACGTACACGGTTTTGCACCTGCTGACGTTAAACGGCAACTGACTTTCTATTGACCAATGGCTTAGATATATTAAATTGCCATGTAAGATCCCCACATCTTCTAGACATTCTATAACTAACAAGGGTTTTGTGTCATTGACGTAAGGTATCACCGGCAATTTGACTATGCGGGGTAAAGTGACGTAAATACCGGATAATGAGGGTCTTAAGATTGACTCTTCCGGAACGCCGCTTTTGACAGGAGGCCGCCCTGCCAACCTTTCATTAATCTTGAAGTTGAGCCTACGTCAGGTCTAATAATCCTCTAGCTAGATGAGTAAGCGCTCACAAAGGGCAATGGGCTTTCAGTTTCCGCATCAAGATGGAAAGATCAACTCTGTCAAATGATTTGAAGACGTCCAGATAAACTACATCTATAACCTGTCATGCGTCATAATTCATCATAAAAAGTCATGAGCAATCGACATATCAGTGATGCATGATTTTTCCTTATGGAAGCTCCTTGGTGAAACGTTCGAGGTCCTCAAAGTTTGCCCGGAGAGAGTCATCCAATAAGCTCTCCACATGCCTATAAAACCATTAAAATAGTGCTATTGACCGCTTGTTCGCTAGGTCAACTTTACACTTATCTTTAAAAATAAATGTGATTGTGAATTGTTCGCAGACTTCCTGTAAACAGCCAGTTGACAAACAGTAGTTATAAAGTACTGTAAGCGGTTCTATTAAGCTGAAGTTACAGCTTTTCGTGACAGCAGGAGGTGTAACGCCTTGGCCTAAGTGAGTTGTCAGTTAGTAGGTTTCCTAATTCTATTCTGACTTGGGACACAAAATTTTGGCGTAGTTCAGCTAGGCTGCTTTCCGTGTGTCTGAGAGTCGCTCGCGATTTGAAGTTATGCGCTCTTACATACTCTTTGATCAGAGTTTTGGCCATCTCTGCATCTGTATTGGTAAGTCCTCGGAAGCTTTGTAGTTGCGATATATCAACCCTGCTCTTCATGTACGCTACAACCTTATTGCAGTAACCTTAGGATCTCTTCCAAGTCTTCGGGCAAGACCACGTTGTTATCATAATTGATTCTCTCTGGTACGACTGCGTAATATAACAACAAACACAAGTTTGATTTGTTCCATCTGGTACATGTTTCAGGCTAAACGTTTTAAGGTGATCAAATGCTCCGTTCTATTTATGAAGCGTCTCAGCTTTCTTTTAGGTAGGTAGATCGGCTTTATATTGTGTTGTATTATGGTTATTAACTTGAAAGGGTAAACTGTGCAATGTAATTTTACTGTGTGAATTTAGACACACAGGCTATGCCACTCTTCAGGTATTAGACCATTTCCGTTTTGCCGCTCTATATCTATTAATCGCAGATATAAATACAAACTGTGTGGTTTATATAAGGGCCGTTTGAGTTACGATAGAATGAAAGCAATGTGCATGCCGGTCGTCCAGCGAATATTATATAAGTCAACCAAAGGGGCCAACTGTAACGTAGTATCTGTTTAAAGCAAGCAGTCAGCACTGCCAAAAGTTCGGTTGTGTTTCTGTTAAATTCCCGAAAAAACTGAAAAAAATTGGCTTTAATTGACGAAGTTAGAGAATGATGAACGATGAAACCCCGCGTTTGACGATGTTGTTTCACATTCCAGATTAAATTCGAGGTAAATAATACCAGCCATAGGCAAGTATATCAACAAAGCAAACAAATGACGTACTCTGGAAATTCATATCTGTTACTTACTGTAACAGCTTGTCAATAATTTGGTATTTCGAAGACAAGTAATACTCTGTAAGTAAAAAGCTGTATGAGGTAGGCAAGCTTTTGATCTGGACTGCTGTTCAAACTCGTGGGTATTGTTTAATAATTTCGCATTCGGTAGCCTGATCTCTTTTAAAATTGGCTACACAGTTAACAACGTTTTCGCACAATTACTTCCCACATAACCTGGGGAAAAAGATTTGACTTTCCTGTTCGGTGGCTTATTCTAGTAGAACTGTTATCATAAACTAAGTGACTTATCTAAAAACCAGTTGTCTAGGTTATTCCACGTCAATATTGAGGTGAGCGGCAGCCGGAGCAACAATACTTTCTGGTTTAGGTTCATGGCTGTTATGATCATGATGACGAGTTAGACTATTGTGAGCTCCATGTTCATTACTGTAAGTAACTTGCATGCTTCACCTTGTAATTGGTAGTAACCTTCAGGTGCCCAGGTCGCTAACCAAAAATGCTTTAACACATATTTTAAGGCTTGATGTATCTATAATTTTATTTTAAAAGGTAAACGATGTCAGCGTTTCCTATAACTGTTTATAAGGACAGAATTAATTTAAGTATCTTTTGGTTGTTTCCATTTTCAATTTTAATTCCCCACTTCTTGAACCTACGTCCATACACTTTCCTTACTATGGGCCGTTTTTCCTAATTTGTAATCCAATTTTTTTGCAGTTCAGAGGCACTCTTTGTATTCTAAATGACAGAAATGTTCTGTGTTCTTCGATCTACTGGTTTGTGCAAATACCACTTTTCTAGCCTATCCAATTCCATAATTATGAAACATACAGTAAAGTTGTGTTATTAAATACCTTAACTCCTAGAAAGACAGCTGCCGAAACGAAATTTCCTCTGTAGCTTGGAGGTATGCGTGCAGCTTACGATTCGTTAAAAAGTATCCAGAGTTATCTAAATACACCTAGTTTTATGGAATGTTCACTTATTAACAGTCTGATAGAAATTTTTGTGGCCAACAAGCAAAAAATAACTAGTGATCCGAATAGTTTCTTTTAGTGATCTGGACAGCATGTTCTCAGAAGTTTTAACCGACAAGGTTCTTGACCAGACTATCATTAGTATTTACTAGCATGCGTATATATGCGCCTAGATTGGCGTAAACATGACTTTAAATTTGCTGAGCCAATATGCTAAACGTATAACGCTGAATTAACCATGTTGCAAACTTGCACAACTTGCATTCCATTCAGGAGAATTTCAGCCTCCATGCAAATCATGTTTAAACTTATGTATCGCAGCTCCCAATAGTGTTCTTTAAAACAACAACAAAATAAACACTAAAATAAATTGTCAGAAAATTTTATAACAAAACGAACCCCACTGTATACTATAGTTTGGCTATAACTAAACCTACTGATCGCCACTTACCGAGATTTTCGTGAAGATGTACAGAAATAATGCCATACATGCCAAATATATTTGCAGTCTGACTCCTCCAAATCTTTTTTTGAGATATTCCGGCATTGTGTAGACCTATAATTGGCATCGCATCAAATAAACAAGCGATATACAGAATTGAACAAAAGTATGACTCACGCCGGATATTGTGTAAACGGGAACAAAAACCCATCCCAAAATAACAAGTGTTGTGATTGCCTGAAAATATCCAGCGCAAACTAATTATGCTTACACTGATTTCGAAAACGGCAACAGCTATACCAGAGGCGGCACCAGAACCGGCCAGCCCTATGAAATGCCCTGATCCAATATTACTAGCAAATAGTGAAGCTCCCACCTATCATAGTCAATTATTTTAGCGTTTCAGTTTACCAAGATCCAGTTCATAGATCTTCCGGCCAAGAAATATCCCCCAACACTGCCTCTGTTGCTGCACGAAGCCTAATCAAAAACCCATCAGCCGGTATTATATAACGAAACTCACCCATATCCCAACGCCTATAACGAGCACAAAATAACCGCAAATGACACCAATATCTGGTGCATCTAATTCGCCAATAAGATGCCCCATCACGCGCAATATCAACAACGAATCTTCAAATAAGTCCGCTAAAAATCCTTGAAGAAATTAAGTTAAGTTAATTAAACAACAACAAATTCAATTTGTTGAAATGTGAATGAACGACCTTCTCGTGTTACAACTCTTGTTGGTTTTGAGATTCATTTTGTGCTTGAACGTGTAATTAAACTCACATATGATAAAACTGTCCCCATTGCAGTCATCAAAAAAAACAATGTAATGCAGCGTTCGTACATCATTTTGTGTTTCGTGACTGTAATGTTCTTTGTACCCTTTACTTCCCCCTGGGTATATATGCACGCTTGGTGCTTTAAACGCGTAACTCAAAGAATACACAGGTCGCGATTCATTGCTACTTTCTCGGTTCGCATTCTTGGTGAGTGGATCTCTGGGAAGTTGAAGGTTAATGTTGTTTGCAATCCATTTCGGCCTGTTTTCGAGTTTCCCTGTTTTATGGACTAAAAATCTTTCTAGAGCAGCAAGACGGATCAAATCCATTGGGATTGCCTTCATTTAGTGTGGTACAACTCGAAATCTATGCACCTCTACGACCTCCTGTGAGTCAATTTTTGTCATCAACCTTGTACCACATTCCTTAGCTGCATATCGCTTCCGGATCCACTTCAGTAAGGAAAAGGCTCAGTTTTGGTTGTTCATCCCCAGACCATATACATAACCTTTAATTGAATTTATGCTGTCAGATTGTGGCTAACAAAGCAGGTGGCGACTTCAAATAAGGTCAACGACGTCATCGATATACACAGAACCATCACTTTGATACAGCTGCGCAACAGTTATGGTGCAATCGTGATAATTCGATCGATGATGGCGTGCGTGAGTAGTCATAGCAACTGCGAGGACTGAACAAATCCCTGCTGTGCACGAACCAGTGATTATCCAAACAAATTCCGATCTCCTCATATGTGGCATGCCACGGCTTCCGATTGACTGTCCTTGACTCCGGAAACCAGATAACCAGAAGAGGATGGTTCGGCGGTTTAGTGCGCATCGGCATAATGCGCTACAATTCCGCTGGCAAGTGTCTAATTACTTCCACTGTTGTTTAAGCTGGGATGACGCTTACGCCCAGTAAACTCGCGGCCGACTCGGCCAAGTTGGTCAAGAGTAGGTCAGGTCTCGGTCTGTATTTTCTACTTCATCGACCAGCCAAAAATGAGAAAATTCGGTGTATGGAACATTGTCGTGGGACTAATTTTGTGGTTGAATGATGATTATGGTTAATCTAAGCGTGGTATTTTTCACTGCACGTCAACGACTTGGCATCAGCACTGTTGGCGTTTCTTCCATTACTATCCCTGCCACCTGAGAGAAAGAGATTATTTCATTAGGGAAACCTGGTAGTCCTTCATTTTGTTATGTTTATTTTAACTTGGGGATAAAGGTGACCAAGCGGTAAAGTACATGTGTCCAATCCCATCTGTTAAAGTGATAGGCGACCAGCACGGTTCATGTGAGTTCTGCAAGCAACACATCATTCAGTTATTATAGTGAATACCATGATAACCACGTCATCAATTCCTGACGCAGTAAGACTGGTCTCTACTGACGCGAAGTTCCTCACGACGAAATTCGGAAACTAATCGCGAACGAGTGAGGACCTATAGACTTACGAAGGTCGGCGATTATCCATTTCACAGAATTCGCTCAGAAGGTCGTCCAAAAGTTGAAAACGGTCGGTTCGGCGCGAATCCCCTTACTTGAATATATTTTGGAATTTCAGGCAAAGAACCCATAGTACATCAATTAAAAATGAGCGGGGTTAATGGAAAACAGATTACATCGAATGAGCGTCAAAAGTACTGGTCTGTTGATGAAAACGTTTTCCACCACTCCCGTTATCAGCGTTAGCTCACTTTTTCATGTCTTATTAGTGCGCTCATTGCAACTTCCCAGATAAAATACATCATTCTACAGCCTGATAGTACTTAATTTTGCGGCGTTTTGAAGATACCTCAGAAATGGCAATATACGACGGTACAAGGTTGGTGCTGCATTTCAACAAGAACACCAACATATGTGTTGGTGAAACATGTATGACAACGTTTCCAGCTTCCTTGTCCATGCGATATTTATACTATTTCTCCTTGCTTAAAAAATTTCAGTTACACGCTGGTCGACGGAACTTTGTTCCTACAACTGATTGAAAATAACACTCCTTCGGTGTATGTGGGAGCGCATAATAAAATTGTATCGAGTTCCCCTCTATTGCCTAGCATTTTCAAACAGTAATCCTGTTCACTCTACCGCAACGTTTTTAATTTGTTTGAGGCCGCCTGGCGTTGATACGAAACATTATATGGAAACAAGTTGACACAAGCTGTCTGCCGATCACTGAGAGGTATATTTTCCAGTCAGTTACTGCTTGATGTGTAGAACGTCAACTATCTTTCGCGGTTTAGGACAGTATTTCAATTGATATGACAATTACCGAAATCAAAGTTGATCATTAGCATGTACCTTTAACGCTTCGAATATAAGATATCCATCACTTCCCACATATGTTCGGTCTCCATGTTTCCCATGGTAAAAGTTATTTGAAAGGAGCAGCTACTAATGTGAACGCAAACTGCGTACTCAAATATTGTTCATGCGCCATGTCAACCGGTATTGGACAACGATTTCATTCTCTGGATAAATCTGAATCAAGAATGTTTGATAAGTATGTGATGCTGTGTACAACTTTTCTGCGTGATATTCGCATTCTCTTGTACAACTTCAGCATTCACATGTTCAAACGTATGGTTAATAGGATGGAACCTGATGACTGTGGTTGAATGGTTACACCAACCGCAGACTTTACTGTCAGCTGCAAGTATGACTGCTTATTTTCAATTCCGTCGATACTGAACATTTAGAACACCCATCACCAAGCCTGCGTGGACAAACAGCTGTCTCACTGAAATTGAAGGTTGCTACAATACAGGGAAAAGCAAGTGGTTTATTGATCATTGTTCTCGTCCCACTGCAGCCCCAACTTTTCCGGTAGAGTGGACACTCAGAAATCTATTTCTCACGACGGTCGATAGATATTTTCGTCAACGTCGGAAGCGTATCCGTATGTCCTGAGATGTTGCTTTCGCAAAAATGTCGGGAAAAGTTTTCATCACCAAACCAGTACTTTTAGCACCTATTCGATGTAATCCAAGTTTTCCATTAACGCTGTTTATTTACAGTTGATATACCGTAGGTACTTTGCCTGAAATTCTGGTTTAAAAATGCCCAACTATATCTAAAACAAGAATTCACGTTGGAATGGCCTTCAGTCTCATTCCCTACGGAAGCTATATTTGTATGGCAGTTGTAAGTTGTCAAGCAGTACAGATTTTATTTGACGTCATACGCCAGGCAATTTCGATGGCTGCAAGCAGGGCGATACAATTTGCTGTAACTTCCTATATGCATGAGATATCCCGGGTTGGGCAAGTTAACCAAGTTTGAATCAAGAAGTCTACGTACATACTTTCCACTTTCTACCAGGAGGAATGGATGTTTCGTGCACAGATTAAGTCCTTTAACACGGCACTCAAAAGAAACAGTTTTTCTTGCGGATACATCATCGACAAAGCGGGCAGCCCGTAGCGTTTCCACATTTCATCTCATCATTAATACTTACGTGTTCGAGAACTGAAGATGAAGTGCCAAATTTCCATTTCTTTTTTCTACGTGAATCACATGCGCTTTCATGATATTTGTAGGATCTCTGTCAGAAGATAGTAGTAGATTCAGCATAGCTTATGGCCAGGTTAGTTCTTTGCCCTTTGATTCTTACACCCAGTTTTCTTAGTCTTGGGCTAACGCGATTCAAGTGTCGTATCAAAAACACGATGAGTCTGCAAACTATTCATTGAGTCACTCATCATGCAATTGAAAGCACTAGTGAGGTGGACTTAAGGGAAACCTTGACCCAACCACACAGAAGCCGCCAAGAAGGACGTATGTCAGCGAAAATTCCAGTCGACCTTCAGAATTCAAACAAAGGCCAGGTTGGTTTGAGGGCGTTCTCAATGGCAATGACTGAAACATTGTCGTTCTGAGATGTAGCCCACAGTTTCGAAGATGACGCGGATTCACTATCCAGCCACGAGCGGAGTTGCGATACCCACGCCGACTCATTAACTTTGATGTTAGTGGTTTGTAGTAAGTTTACGCTCACAAGGTAACGTCAACATGCACGTTAGTACTAGTAACGCAACTGTCACGTTGGAAGGTGTTTATTATTTTGGGGACATCGAAGGTGTTTTCACTACGTCAGCCCCTCCTCTAAAAAAATAAACGGTGACTAGTATAAGAAGCCTCCTACATTTAACTTTTACCCCTGTGCAACGGCTGCTGTCTTGCTGTCCAGTCGCGCGCGAGTAACCCAAATTGAAAAATCTCCCTGGGAAGGTGGCTGTGGCTGTTATTTCCTCATTGCGCTGGCACATAGCGATATGGTATTCAAGGCTGATTTCCTTGGGCTCGGCAAATGTTACTGAGCTTCGCGTTATACTTGGAATGAGGAAAATTGAAGCATTTGAACATAGTGAAATAAGCAGACACCCACTATAATGCGTGTCCTACAACCTTGGGGATACCTACATTTGTGCGCGAGTGTAATCTGTGCAACATTAGCCAGGGAGGTGTGCTTCAGGGAATATGTTTTTACTGTTCCACGCACACGTGATACATATAACGAACTGACGACTTACAATAAATGCTGAATAGAAGAATAGACTGTTCGAGATAGCGTGCAGGAAAATGAAGGCGTCTGCCCGAACGGGCCTTAGGTTGAAGAGGGAGCTCGTCGTTGACAGATGTTGAAGGCAAAGCCGGGGCCGACCCGGAATCTGGAATCACTGAAGACTGCTTGACTGCTGCTTGTGTTGTCACAATTGATTGTGAATTGGTAAGAGTAGGGTTAAAGGAGTGGATAGAAACCGTGAGATGTTGACCAGAACTCACAACCAAGTGTGGCTGTGGAAACGCCGTGTATTCGTGACAAACTATCTGAGACGAGGTTTGTGGCTCCGGATCTATGACGAATACCCGTAGATAATCGGTTCACCTGGTGCAACTGTCGGCTTTCCCGAGGTGAATGCTTAACGAAATAATTCCGAAAATTGTACAATAAAGGCTTATGATCCGTGAAAATAGTAAAACCGCGGCCCTCGTGTGCGTGGGGAAATGGCGCACAACCTAATAAACAGTTAAAAGCTTACGACCTGATGTGAAATATTACGCTACAGTCTTGTAGAAGCGCTGAAAAATGGGCGTAATTGGCTGCCATGCCTGGAGGAGTTCTGGTTGGAGCACTGCATCTATGGCCGTGTTCGATGTTGTCTTAGCGAGGCTGATCGGTGCATCTGCAGAGAAAAGCGTCTCCTTTACGGAGGCGAAGGTTCTATTTGCTTCGGTGGATAGGTGCAAAGTATGTTTATCGCCCCGAATTAAATCATTCGTAGGCTACGTGAGTTCGGCACAATTGGAAATAAATCGACGACAGTCATTCACAAGTTCACTGAGACGGCGGAGATTGGGAATCGTGTGGAGAAGCGAGCACTATCAGATAACCTATAGCGGCTAACTGCCTTCTGCAGAGATGCTGTGGCCTACAATATTCAAAGGCGCTTGGCTAAGTCCGGATTTGACCCAGCTGATATTGAGATCGTGTGGCGCTAGACGCTGGAGGAACGTCTACAGATGGATGCCATGTACTTCCAGAGAAGAGCTAGTCAAAGGATTGTCATCTATGTATGCATAAAAGAAGTTCTACCCGCGGGCAACCTCGTCAATCAGATGCTGATCTGTGCCACGCTAAGGAGATCGAAAAATATTTGTAAAAATCCGAATCGGACGCATGGATTGATGATAGTTGTTTTGGTTATATCCTCCTTCGCCAAAAGTACTAGGTGGCAAGCGCAGACCAGGCCGGCTGTGTTGAAGATTATTTTGCCTGCCTGATCAATAGTAAGATCATAGACGTGCGGCGCGAGGTACCTTTCTAGAGAAGTTGCACTGCTCATTCCACGGTAGTCTCCACAAGGACGTCTTCCATCCTCTATGATGCCGTGTGCAGAGGCGATGCCCATGAGTTATCGGGAGGGCGAATAATACGCTTATCCAGTCCGCACTCAAACTTGGCGCAAGCAATTCACATTTTGTCCGATTCCAGTCTCCGTGGTCGCTGAAAAACTGGTGGGCCTTTCGTTTCGATGTGATGTACCAAGTCCATAACGACGGCGGGTTGCTCGGTCGATGGACGAATCAATTCCGCAAATTTACGCGGCCCTGCTCGGTATATATCATCACTGCTTATATATCATCATTGTAAGCAGCGGACTGAGGACAGACGCCGAGGAAATGGTGCCTACGATAGGCATACTAGCTAGAAGATCTAGGAGCTTGTGATGACCTGCGTCGACAACTAACCCAAAATGCTGTAGAAAGTCTCTACCCAAGATGACATCAGTTACATTCGCAATTGTGGACAACCAACGGAAAGCGCGCAGCAGGCCCATATCCAGCATGAAGAAGCGTATACCGAAAGTGCGCATTGGGGTTCAATTGGCTTCCTGGAGCTTAAAGGGTGTCGAGCGAGACGTATCCTTCTTTCTAGGCGGTACGACACTGACATGAGCGCCGGTGTTTACCAGAAAACGCAACCTAGGAGTTCTATCGTGTATAAAAAGTAGGCGACCAGGAGTAGGACTGTCAGCTACGGTTGTCGCCATTACTTGATGGCAGTCGCGTTCCTTGCAGCATTTGAGAAGATGCACGGGTTAATGCATTTCCTTGCGTCGGTCACAAATCCGTGATGATACCAGCAGTATCCAGTTCTTGGATGCAACTCAGAACAGCTACGTTCTCTGGAGGCGGGCAAGATGAAGAAACTTTCAATGCTTGAGTGTCAAAACGAAGTTCTTTCACCTGTGCCGCAAAATCGGTCGTTATGCTTCCTGAATTTGTCTCCATCTGGTGATGTTCTCTGGAAAGGTGCTCGATAACTCAGTCAGTAACTCTTGCAAACTCATTCATGGAACTCGTCGATAAGAATCGAAAAATAATTGCCTGCAAGAAGTCGATCAATCTATGCATTCACGGACGGTGTATGAACTAGCCATTGATCCTGTGGTTTTCCGCCACTTGCCTCAACTGAGGAAGCAACCGAGACGTGGTAAGATCTCCTGGCTAAAAAGTGCTGAGGACGTGACACAGTCACTCTCCTGTGACACAACGACATTATCTAATAATGCGACCTTCAGTGTGTCATAAGGTTTGCTGTCCGGTGACTTAACTAGCAAACCCCTGGTATACGGCGCTAGCGACATGAGCAGCGCAGTAGCCAAATATGTGAACCTGGCAGTCTGGCTAGTGATGTTTACTAACTGAAATTGCGGTTGAAGCTGCACTTGTCAGTATTCCGGGTCTATAGGAACATTAGCGGGGATAAGCGTACCCACAATGTTTGTCCTTGCATTCACGTCGCCGAACATCGATTCGGGGACTGAAATATCTGGTCGCATGAGTAAGACGTAAACAAGGGATTTTCAACAAGTGTGATTAGGAAATAGCGGAACTTACACACGCAATTCTCTGCTGCATGTGAATTGATATAAGTATGATAATACGACAAAATAATGAATCTGGTGTATAAAACAAGTTGTAATAACAACCAGAAAGAAGTAAAAATAATGTATGGAACGGGCCGGCCAATATCGCGAGGCTAACTCCTTGCCTCTCGGCCTATAAGTTTACCGTTTCTCCATCATTATGCCGACGCGAATTGGAAGCTGTGAGGAAAAATCGGCGAGTTCGCAAACAAACTTTATTTATTGATTTATTCACCTTTCACAAGCGGACTCCAACTCAACAAGCAAGGTGCCGGTGAGTTGGACATGATAGTACCGTTAACACAACCGCGCGACAGCCGCCGAAGAGTACGAATGTCAACGGAAAATCATGCCGATTATCAGAATCAAACCAAGGGTCATGCTGGTTGAGCAACGTTTCCAACGGCAATAGCTAAAATGCTATGCTAGTGAGTGTAGCTTAAAGTAGTGAAGATGACGCGGATTCACTATACAGTCAAACCAACTCGCTAACTTTGTTGCTGGTGGCTGGTAGTAAGTTCACTTTCACAAGGTAACGTTAACAGGCACGTTGGTACTGTTAAGGCAACTGTCACGTAGGAAGGTGTTTATGTTGAAGGTGATCTCGCTACAATATTTAGTATTCCGTTAACACTGGTTACCATTAATTAAAGCTTGAGGGCAAACGGGAACAAATAGATTTACTCAAATAAGCATATACGTATGTGGATAAATATATCTGTAGACCATAAAAATGTTTTCCTACGTGCACGTTCTAAGTATGATTTCATTTAAGGCCATTCTGCTTGATTGACTAATAATCTTTAACTTTGCATTTTCCAGCAATCTGGGTAATTCGTGCATAGTACCTGACATGAATCGAGTGGGGTTTCTTTTTCAAAGGTTACGTGAGTATGTAATAGATCAAATGGTATATGGGGATGTGATTAAACAAGAGAAGTACAAAAACGCGTTTCAAGCAGGCTGTTTTCTAGGGGAGCCTGATAGTGGGAACGGATGTGTGCGCTACATGTAGCTGAGGGCTAAATGTTTCCCGCACAACATTCAAAACAGTCATCACAGGATACAGGAAATTCGAAGATAAACTTTGTATTTCATAGCGTAGGATAGCTATTTAAGACTTTAAAACGCCGAATTTTGTTAGTGACTGATTTCTTCCGGAAGTTCCTACCAAATATAGAAGTATTTTACAATAAAGAAGTTGGAACGTATCTTTTTGCGAGATAGAAGGCTTGGTAAAGTGGAACCGTTATTCATCAGACTATATGGGGAGCTGTGTTGTAAGTGAACAGCAAAATCAACAGTGAAGTCTTTCGAACGTACCCGTTCATACAAAGGAGTACGGGTCAACCTTGGCCCTTCTAATCAGAGTGGATAAATACTAATATTTCGAAAGTGTTCTCTATTGGTGAATGAAAAACATCCTAGTAAGCTTTAGGTAAATGATCTTTAAGAAATTCTTGACACAAACATGTCAGATTTGCATAAGCGAAAGTGCAGTACTCAAGTTGAGGTCGAGTATATATACTTTAGAGTCAGCCTTATAGCCGATATGATAAATGACTCATTGATACAACTGAGTGTCTTCTTAAGTTTCATACCTGAAGACACAATTGCTCAGAGAAACTAAAGGAGTTTGAACACCGTATCCCTGGATCTCGAACAGAAGTGGCAGTATTATCAATCTGAAAACCTACTGTTGATCCATTTACTAAAACTTCAGTTCACACCGAGCTATGCGTAATCTGTTGATCCAGTAAATGCCCTTCCCAATATTCGTTGACATTGAAAGATATTCTATTTTCAAAAATGTGAACGAGAATGTGCTCGTAAAAAAAAACAGATTTAACAGGGTACTAATTAAACAGTTATACGAGAAAATTGAATCCCTCATTTTGAATGTGGAAAATCTTCGGGAGCTGAATAGAGAATGTCTTTTCAACAGGATGAACAACCAGGCACCGCCTAGTAATGGGGGGCGATGAAGCGGATTTAGGGTCACTGAAACCAATGGTCGACTTTCTGCACGTTTTCGAACGAGTAGTCTTCTAGCTAACCAAAATTGCAGTAACGGAGTCGCCACACGTTAACTGCTGAAATGTTCTGTGACATAAGCGTGCGTAACAAAATTTGGCAGCATTGTATGTTTTCCTGATTATTTGAGTGATATGCATAAGTAAACGAGCCGCGGCCCTTCCGGTTTGTTCTAACCTCACATTCGCTAACCAGAGTCCTAATTTGAAACATACTGACAGATATTATGAAATTATTCGAGACCCATTAAAGTTCACATTACGTGATTCCCAATCAGATTATCCCTAGATTAGAAAACTTTATTAAGAGAGCAATTCGGCGATCAACACAGATGTTCCAGGCGGAAGGCTCCAATTACCCGGGCTCACTCGGTTTTTCTTGTTCGTTGTCGATCGATTGTCTGTTAACCGGAAAAGTAGTCATTGAAGCCAGGATGTACCACCGTTCTTGCAGATTAGAGAAAATACCAAGGACAAAATATGACCGCTGGTCTGTTTTAAGTTAATAAGAATCTAGAAGTGCTTTTAAACAACCTGCAGGGGTGCAGCTAACAGCTATAAAAGGGAGTCTGTTCCATTGGTTTATAGCCCTATAAAAAAGGAATTGTTACTCGAGGTAGGCCCGGGAACAGAGCTTGCAGAGTTCCCTGGCACGTCGTCGTCAGCCGTTATCATTCGCTAACATAGAGAATTGTTCAGCGAGACTTACTCTAAAGGAATATAAGAAAATTAAAACATTGTGGAGTTGTCGGGAGTAAGGTGGACACAGATCAAGAACTTCCAGTCGAAACTCATACACAACACTTCTTAAGCCCGTGACTAGTTCGGTAACCATGAGTCGGTCACGCCCATCCTTGAGTGAGTCTTTCTTTGGGCCGGTATTTACGATCCAAATGATATACTCGAGCAGCGGTCTTGCAGAAACCCCGCAAAGCGTTCGAAAATCTTTCTTATCTAAGCGTTGAAGTGTCCGTTTTATCATTCATAGAGTAGCGGACTCCGTCTTTGGGGCCATCTCGGGATGGTATGCGGAAGATCAGCTAGACGACACCCAGACACTTGCATTTTCCTTCAGCTCCATTTTCGTGATATCCACTGTGCTCAATGCGCTACAATTCACGAAGGCATTGCCGGCGTCCCTACACAGTAACATGTGTGCGCGCTCACCGTCATTTTGTGGGAAGTCGCGATCGTCCGAACCGCGCTTACTAACGTCAAGAGCAATCTGTAAGGCACTGGAATCGGTGGACTTCTAGATTTTCAGGTCATCGGCAAATGGAACAGTGCTGCTGGAAGTATTGCCTGAGAGATCGTCGACGTAAGCAATAAAGAGAACAGGACCCTGAAGAACCCCAGCAGAACTTGTGGAGGAAATCACGAGGCATGATTCCGCTCTAACCCCGAAGGTTACGTTATTCCAAATGGAGGCAATACAGCAAGGAACCTCCCTTTGAATACCATAATCTTCCAACTTGTGCCTGATGGGGCCATGTGGGACGCGTCCGAAAGATTCGATAAAATTAAAGAAGATATTTGAGTTGGGGATACTGTTTACTTCTCTCGTCAGACTTTTCATACAGATCAGTGTACTTGTTATCCATAACCGCTTAAGAAGGGAACCGTGCTGGGCAAAGAAAAAAGATCATACTACAACATACTACTACATACTACTACATACTACTACATACTACTACATACTACAACAAATGCCTAAGGATGGCGTGCCTTAGTGAGCGCCCCAATATCTTGCATAGAATGCAAGTAAAGCTGATTGGCCGGCAGGTATTCGGAAAGTGCCGGTAACCCACTTTGAGTGTGGGCGTGGTCACGGCTTCTTAAGTTGTGCTATGAAGAATGACAGTGTGGAATGACTGTTCATACAGCTCAATATAGGATTCTGCCAGACCGACAGCTGCCTCTTTAAGAATCCTTTGGTGGATCTTGTGAGGACCCAGCGCACTTTATGAATTATCCTAGTATGTGAAGTCGTCTATCTTCAGTACGGGAAACTCAGTGGTCGCCGGAAGTTCTATAGCGTTAAAGTGCCAGTTTGTTTGCATAATGCTGTAGACCACCCTGTAATACTCCCTAGATAACCCGGCCACGACGAAACGTCTTAAAACTTCGCCACGTCCGGTAGTCAGAAAAAAAGAGCTAGGGGCCTGTTCTCTCTCAGTCACTGTGTATTCTAAAATGGAAAGTCTTGTTTGCACGAGCACCGAGGAGGATCGTGTGCGAGTTGGGGGTGTTTGAAGATTTCCCAACTGCATTTATTTCGACTGATGTGAAAAGCACTTGAACCCCTCGGTTGTCCCGCAAACTAATGATAATAGAACAACTGGGACAGCCACCAGGAAGATGGCGAATCCCGTGTAAAGGAAGTGAGCACAAATGGAAAGTACGTCCCACTCTGAAATGCGCTTTGAAACACACCATAGTTTTGGCCCACAAATTCGTACCAAAGATGGGGTGATTTTGATAGCTCATCAAACCATTCAAGTCGGCCTGATTAAAATTTCCAACTGTGGAGCGTTTTGCTGTTTGTTGTAAACAGTAAATGACGTGATCAAAGTTGAGCAGAGATTGGTCGCTTTGGCCGAGCGGCGAGTTGATGATCGCTCTGCCTACCAGGTGGCTCTTATTAGTGATGACTGAATCCAGCAGAGAGTTAATGTTACCAGCACGATCCTGCATCGGGACGCTGTCGTGCTGTGTCCACGCTTTTCATTGTACTAACATTGATAAGAAAGTCGAGAATCAGCTTTAACAGTCCTTGGAAGATAACGGTGCCCAAATTGTCTTCAGTGCATTAAAATTGTCCATGTTATGTATATAAGAAAGACAGTGCAGTCCTACAAGGTTTTCTGGGTTCATGAAAAGAGCTCCATCGCCGAAGGTGTTGGTTGAGGGGGGACGATCGGCAAACCCTACTAGAAGTGAATCTTGTTCGCGCAATATTAGTCAAGGCTACAGAGCATAACACTAATCAGGGGACTGAAATATCCCAGTAATCATGAGTGTCGGAAGATTCTGCCTAACGAATATCGCTGAGCCCCCTTTCTCAGCTGAGTGAGGTCAGTTGGGTAAAATGAGCATCCACTGACACTTGCTTCATTGTCACTAATATCACCTGTAAGCCTGCTTCTCATAGAAGCAAAGGTGTGCGGATGAGTGCCATGAACTAACGTTCTCATTTTTGGCAATTTTTGAACGAGCTCAGAAGCTCGCATACAGGCACTTAAAAGCCACTTCCCGGTTTTCTTTTTTGAGAGGAGGAGAAGGTGTGTGCTGGCAAGTGTTTGGGATATAGGGCCCTGAATGAGACTTGGGATGGTACTGAGACTTGACTGGGCTTGTCTGATTGTAGGTGACAGCCGAAGACTTAGTTTTTCGTGGTTTACGGCATGAAAACTTCATTATGCATAATACCCATTACACTGCTATTTCGTTGGCCAACGTGCTGCGTTACTACTACTGCATCAAAATTAGCTATGGGTTTAAGCTGAGTAAATTTCAGACTATTGTTGCGTTTTCCTAGCTACTACAACCGAAGTCACTGTCAGTATATCACTTGCGATGGATTCTTGCAATTGGAAAATCTGGAAAACGAGTCATGTACACGAGAGGTCGAAGAATACCTGGAACGCTTTGAAATTTGATGTGTGACTCGTAAAAATGTCAAAGAGAATAGGAAAATGCTGCATATCCTCTCTTTTACTGGCAAGCGTATAATTTGGTTAAAAATCTTGTTTCCAGACTAACCTTTTTCAAATCCTTGCGTTTCGTTGAACCATCAGCTACTAAAGCATGTTCAGCCAGTCACCTTATAAGCTGCGGGAAAAAACGGAATTCCACACTACAATAGAAAAAGAATATCAATAAATCCGTAGGTCTATTTTTCTGCTTCAAATTTCAGCATGAAGTTGCAGTTTCGATTATTAACATCAGATCCAGCCAACAGATCGATCAACTACAGAAGTCGGTGCCTATCATTTTCAGCCACTGTCCTCACTGATGGGGGGTATCTTTCTGATTTGCCAGAGCTTTCTGTGAACCGTCTCAGGATGTTGAGGCATCGGTGAATAAAATACCAGGTGAATGATGTCCTACAAAGAAGTTGAGCAACGCGCAGCGACAATCAAAACAGGATTGGATCACTGTGCCACGATACTAATGTACAAACTACTGAAGTTAATATATATGACTGCACCAGCAGTTTCAATGACGGATCGTTTCCGGGAAGAGGAATTACAATTTTGTGCGAACAGACTAAGGATTAATTATATTCACATAATACGGCATTCATATCCAACACAGTTCTTTCAAGGAAGAAAACAGGTTCAAAAACAATGAGGACGGGCAGAGCTCCCAAAAGGTGATGCATGTGTAATATTCCAATGAGTCAGTCACAGGCGACAACACACACAATGTCCAACGGTTGCAATTGAAGCACAATAACGTCTATCTGACACAAAATGATCACAAGTCAACGAGAAACGTGTATTAACACAACACATCTACCGAAAGTGATTCAATTCACAACGTGTCCTAGTCCGTAAATATATACGGGGTCCCACTGTCCGAAATAGCCCACCAATCAGAAGTGGCCTCACGCTCATTGCCCGCCGACCTCGTGCTCTGGTCGGCCATCTTCCTCAGCTCGTTGCACGGACGCAACCAACCCGCGTGTTCAAGGGCCTGAAAGGAAGCAGAATGGAGCATGTGTGGCAAAAAAATGGCAGCACATAACACGCTACTACACTATTCACCCCCGGCGCAAGCACTGGCCGCAACGCTTAGGACTGTTCGTCCTCTGGTAGTATAGTGCACTCCTCAGCCACTTCCAATCGATAGCCACTGATCAATTGATCTTGTCCTGTATTGTACGGCTTTAACCGGTTGAAATGCACCGCCATGTGTTCCGAATTGTTGTCGTTACCCTCTCGTATAGTGCAAGTGGGGTCGGAAATGATGTCATGCATGACGTACGGTCCTTTCCATTCATGAAGCAATTTATTTGGAGTTCCAGCTTCCGAGACTTCCGTACGTAACCATACTTCATCACTGGGTTCCGGGGTTTCTTATATGCCCTCCTATCACAATAGTCCTTCTGTCTCCAATGGGCCGTTCGCAGGTGTTACCATACTAACGTATATACATTCGCCATTTTGTCACGTAGCTGAATGAAATAGTCTGAGGTTAGTAAGTTGTCTGGCGGTAACCTGGGTATAAGCAGATCGGATGGCAGTCGCATTTTTCTTCCGCTTAGTAGACAATGTGGTGATTGTGCGGTAGAAGAGTGAACGCTGGCACTGACATACAGGCAGGCACTAAGATACAGCTTCCTCCCATGATCTGGTGTTTTAAGAACTCGCAAGCGTTTCAAGAGAGACTTCAACGTACGGTTGACGCGCTTCATGGCACCATTACCCTGCGGATGCTAGGCAGTCGTGCTCACCTTCATTATGCCCAATGATCTGCACGGTTCGTGCATCACTTTACTCTATAAATTTGATCTATCATGATGCAACTGACTCGGGGCACCCCAGCACGAGATTCAGTGATAAAAAATGAATTTGGCTGTCGTTCCACCCTCCGTTGGTGGCACCGGTACTGCTTCGCGCCATTTAGTAAAATGGTTCATCATCACGAGGATGTGCTTTTTTCCCCGGCTAGCTTCTGTTAGTGATCCGACGATGTCAACTTCCACTATCTCATTCGGACACCCCGTTAGCATACTCTGTAACGCTGCACACCGTTGTCTCTTGGGGTTTTTAATTTATGCACATAGACCACAAATACTGCACACATCCTTGACGTTTCTGTGTTGGTTAGACCACCAGAAATGCCGGTCCGCGTGTCCCTAATTCCCATGGATTTCTTGCAAGATCATACGAACCGCCGAGTCTGAGACTACAATCTGACTTTCATACTGCGGACCGCATTTTTATTGAAGAACGCCGTCGGCGATATAAAGATGGCGCCGCAACGACTACGAACAACTCACCTCCCAACTACTTCTCACCATCTCTTGGCTGGTTGGACCTGTCCCACCTTCCCTCATTTGCTCATATATTATCTGTAGATCTGCATCACTGCTTTGAATGGCAGCTCACCGATTATTCTCCACAGGCCTAACAGTAATTATCATTATCCTGTGCATGAAGGACAATCACTATGGTCGCGATTCGATCTTCTAGATAATGTATTCGGATTTCGGTGACGTAGGCCGGGCCCGTGGTTGCATTCGGAATTACATTTTTGTAAAAATTCTTGCCAAAGCGTAACCTGCCCCTCTGGATCCTTGAACTTCCGCAGCCATTGAAGTGATGAGTGGTACGTTTGAACTGGGAGGCGCCTTCCGAGAAGATAGGGGCGGAAATGTTTAACAAAGTGCACCGGGGTAAGCATCTATTTTTTAGTAGTACAATAATTTCTTTCACTCTTGTTGAGGTTTCGTTTCCCATAAGCACTAACATGCTCCACACCATTATTGTCTAACTGAGACAATACAGCCCCTATAGCGACGTCGCTGGCGCCAGTATACAGGGCAAAGATTTTCGCGGTTACCCGTGTATCTGGAAGCACTAGAATGGGGGCAGTGCATAACGCATTTTTCAGTAGATCAAACGACTGTTGACATTCTTCAGTCCACTCGGACGCCTATCCTTCCACCGTCAGCATTGTTAACGGTTTAGCTACGTGAGAAGACCAGGGAACAAATCGTCGGTAATAAGAAACCAACCCAAGGAAACTACGGACCTCCTCAACACTCTCATAGGTTGGCCATTCTTTCACTTTACTCACCTTTTCGGGATCACATCTCAGCCCAGCTCGTAAGGTGACGTGTCCTGAATATTTTACTTCAGTCTGCATAAACGAACATTTGGTTGGGTTTAATTTTAGTCTAGTCTTCATTAGTCGTGAAGGGACACTGGATAAGTTATGCAGTTTCTAGTCAACGGTAGTCCGTGTACAATCACGTCATCTAGGTAAACGAGACTGATTTGTGATTAGGTTACCCAGCACCTGTTACATCAACCGTTGAAAGGTGGCCGGGGCATTTGTCAAACCGAATGGCATGGTTTCAAACTCGAACAAACCGGAGGGCATCATAAACGCGGTTTTCAGGAGGTCATTGGGTTCCACTTTCAGTTGCCAGTAACCAGAGGCCAACTAAAGGGTGCTAAACTACTCAGAGCCCGAAAGAGCATCAATGGTGTCATCGGTACATGGTAATGGAAACGTGTCTTTTTTAGTCACCGTGTTTACCTGTCGAGAGTTTACAAACCACCTTAATGAGCCATCCTTTTTCTTGACTATTACCACTGGAAACGCCCGTCGGGAAGTTGATGGTTGGATAACCCTACTCTCTAACATCTCTGTAAATAAGTTTTCCACCTGGCTTCGAAGATGGACTAGCAAGCAACGAGCCGCTTGCCGAATCGGGCATGCCAGGCTCGTGTCATTACTGTGATGCACAACGTGAGTTCCCCCAGACGGTAGTCATTCCCGCCAAAATGTTGCCTGGTGCTTTTTAATTACTTCCCGTACTCTTCGTAACATATGCGTTGGGAGCTGCGAGACCAAGCCGTTGATCTATTTCTGCCAATCGAACTCGACGTGCATTTTCCCACTGGTTAGGTGCCGTCTTTTAGGGACTTCAACAAGGCTCGATAATGTTTTCTACACATGTTATAACGGAAAGCCCTCACCATACATGCGTACCGCAAGGTTACATGGTGCGACTAACAAATAGTCCCATCCCAGAATGACCTGAGACGGTAACTTTGGGACAACGAAGAACCTCAGCGTATATGCTCACCTTCCTATCTGCACTATTCCGCGGACACACGTCAGTATTTGTACCGGTTGTCCATTCACGGCCAGAACCCGGCTGGCAGTCCCCGCTGTCACATCAAGCTGACGGGTGGTATATGTCTCTTTATCAATTATGCTACATCCTGACCCAGTATCTAACACACATTCGAAGTCACGGCCGTCAATTTTTACTTTCAATCCACAGCATAAAGCGACATCCCTATTCTCATACTTATAAACAAGAGGAATACGCGACTGACACACCGGAGACTTACCAGGATGTGTACGCTCCGAGTGAATAATGGGCACCAACGTACTACGTGTCCATGTTGGCTACAGGCGAAGCATATCCGCCAGTCGGGCCGACCGTTTAGTGAAACTCCCGCTCTTAGCTAGTCTTGTGCATAATCTTCGCCCTTTGCGTAAGCGTTTCCTCGGGCCGTCAGAAATCGCCCTCGATTCACAAAGGGGCCCTGAGTCACACAAGTAAACTGTTCATCAGCATGTTCAACACGTTGCGCCTGGTCCAACAATTCAGCCAGCTTTTCGGCCCTGTTCAAGCTTTTAGGTGGGTGAAGGAGAAAGTCACTCTGACACTGCGGCCGCCGGATCCCTTCCAAAAATCTCTATAAAATACGGCTATCCTTCTGCTCTTGCGTTTCCTCTACAAACGCCAGCCACGCTACTCCCCTGAACTGCTGTATATAATCCATTAATCTTTCCGTACTGCTTCGGTGTCTTTCATGAAGCTCCCTCAGGC
Source organism: Paragonimus skrjabini miyazakii (assembly GCA_014338405.1). Classification (NCBI taxonomy): domain Eukaryota; kingdom Metazoa; phylum Platyhelminthes; class Trematoda; order Plagiorchiida; family Troglotrematidae; genus Paragonimus; species Paragonimus skrjabini miyazakii. The sequence goes on along the minus strand of JTDE01002312.1, from coordinate 20,503 downwards.
ACTCAACTGCAGGGCAAAGACCTGCAATTCTTCGTCATAGAAAATGGAATAGGCTCTCAAGATCCTCTGGGATAACAAAGTCAACCATTTTCCCGTATGTCTCAAGGGAAATCAAAGTCACCGTGGCGTCCATCTGCCGGTCTGGGGAGAAGTGTCTCACACAGCGGAGCACCTGAACTTCCTAAATGTGGAAGTCTTCTCCAATGATTTACATGTCCGGTGCTGGAAGCTTACGCTGCTGTCGTTCGTGACGTGCATGTTTGGTGTCTGAACTACAAACTTTATCAGCATCTTGAATAAGTTTCGAAATCTCTTCGATATCTGACGAACTGAGCATTATGCGGAAATTAATGTTTCACCGTGGGTGCCAAAATTGTAATATTCCAATGAGCCAGTCACAGGCGACAACACACACAATGTCCAACGGTTGCAATTGAAGCACAATAACGTCTATCTGACACAAAATGAT
>JTDE01002312.1:3956-15490 GCA_014338405.1 Paragonimus skrjabini miyazakii | reverse complement strand
CCGCTACCACATGTTCGCGGATGAAGTGGAGTGGGTGAGGCGCCTAACGGGAAGCTCCATGCAATAAGACCTCGAAGAACTAAATCGACTAACTGCAAAGTGTAAACAACCACTTAATACCGCAAAGTGTGAGCAGCTGTTTGGGGCTGGAGTAATAGTAACCAGTAAGCACACTGGGAACATAGCATGGCTATGGACGTTGGATGGGTTAGCGAAGTAAGGGTTCGGAGGTTCCAAACAACCCCGAGCTTGAGGGCCTCTACCCAGTTGATAGTGTCAACTCGAAAGGCCAACTGAACGATATACCAACTAAAGATGGTATCATCAGCAAAAAATGATGTTCTACTGTCTGTGAGCAAGGTGTACTCATAGCTGCAACCAGGGTGATGTGCCAAGGTATGGTCGCAGTACATAATAAACGGTAAACAGTCACTGGAGAGGGTCCACCACTGGCTCACGAGGCTGTTCGTGGAAATTGAGGGAGCGGATTACCCAGGCTGACTGAGATGCCTCAACGTTTTCTCCCACTCGAGCAAAGACGCAGGAGGGTTGAATTCGTGGAGAATTTCGGGTCCCTGAAATACTTTTCTGATACAGAAGAGCGTCCGTTTGGTGGTAGTGGTAACTCGGCGCTCAGTGGACATGAGTTCAAGTCAAGTCAATCTCGGGCAAGGACAAGTGCTCGAGTTTCATTCTCTTCATGTATATTGGTAAATACATGTAGTACACTGCCATCAGTAAACGGTACCTTCGAATACGTTGATCGATTTCAAGCCTGGGCTTGACAGCTGTTCGTTGGCAGTCGCCAGAGTTAGCGTGCCACCTACATTCTGTCAGGTGATATGACATACGGGTATATTCTTTCCTGACACAGGAGAAATTATTTGTGACCTTCACGCCGTCATATTCGGTGTTGTTGCTGTGTAGCTTCTGCTCACGAATTACTTCAGGTAACAGTTTTTACTCTTCAATCTACTTGCATCATCAATGCTTAGATATCCCTTTGAATTCCTACGTTCCGTGAACACTAGCTACACGCTCCCGCAGCTATTAGTCCGAAATACATCTGCATATCCTGCAAAAACGCTCGATGTTGCGTGGTTTGGCAGATATTAATAAATTGGTTGTTTCCGAACACATTGCGTTTACTTTGCCTTTGACACTAAATATTAAAGTAAATTCCAATGTGAGCTGTGTCACCACATTTGTGAGTTAGTTATATATATGGATTATATGTTCGGCCTGTTTTCCTGTCAGTATTTCAGGTAGAAAACGGTCAATGAAGTGTCAGTCCTGGAAGCGACTGCACCTGACGCTTTCACGTGGTTGCTTCTATCTACGGTCCACATGAGAGGATAAACAGGGGAAATATGTCCCACTATCACTGAAAGCTTGCGTACCGTCTAGTTCATTGCCTTCTGACGGTGTTAGCATGTAAACTGTCACAAGTAGGCGGCACGGCTATTACTTAACTGATGGTTGGTGATCCACTTCGATGAACGTTACCTCTCCCACGATAACGTTGATTATCACTTGTATCATTTTAACTACAACAGTTAACTCTTCATATGCTACTCATGATTCTGACGATTGTTGGTCTGTGTTTTCGCCAGCTGCAGACTAAGCAGATGGCTATCAGTAGGTGCCCTCATGCTAAAGGGGTGTTCGATAATAGAACTACCATGTCGACTGCAGCAGACTCGTCGTCTGCCTGGAATGCTAGGGATTCCCTCTGAGGGTAATACTGTTTAGCTTTTCTACATTCTGCGGAACTTGATTTAGATTGCTGGATGTAGAAACAAGGAAGCTGTTTCTTAGCCGGTCAACACAAGCTAGTTGCAAGTTACACAGACTTGGCACGCAATGTCGGTTGAATACCAACTTCATAAACAGTACTAATGAATTTCACAGGCGACATCGTCCGCTGAGGGGCATATCCGCAAGGTCCATGGTTTTTGTAGCCTCTACAAATTGTGTCTCAAAAGAACTGAAGAAGATCGTTATAATATATACTGAACGGTCCAGATCTAACCATATCCTTATTTCTCCCGCGTGTTTCACATCAATGTTGTTCATAGCTTGGGGCAACCGGGTGAAGCAGTCACCAATATTAACACTTGATGCACACCCAGATGTTGCTCATAGTTTTAGTTAACTGAAGGGGGCACCTGCTGGTGTGAACGCTTGTTGCATACCTAGACGTTGCTTACGGCTTAAGTCAGCAGGACGTGGCAGCTATTATTGCGTAGGTATGCAGTACACCTGAGGTTGCACGATTACATGGATTCCTCAATTATGTGCTTCGTTCGGACGCTAGCGATTTCATTATCCAAATACATTGGAGTATCGAATGTGTGCAATAATGATTCGACTTCTTATAGTCACAACACTTCTGTGTAAGACAAGGTGAACAATAGGTTGCCTATCACGCGTAAAAGTGACAGTTTACATCTTAACACAGTCAGAAAGCAATAAACTAGACGGTGCGCAAGCTCTCAGTGATAGTGGGACATATTTCCCCTGTTTATCCTCTCATGTGGACCGTAGATAGAAGCAACCACGTGAAAGCGTCAGGTGCAGTCGCTTCCAGGATTGACACTTCATTGACCGTTTTCTACCTGAAATACTGACAGGAAAACAGGCCGAACATATAATCCATATATATAACTAACTCACAAATGTGGTGGCACAGCTCACATTAGAATTTACTTTAGTATTTAGTGTCAAAGGCAAAGTAAACGCAATGTGTTCGGAAACAACCAATTTATTTATATCTGCCAAACCACGCAACATTGAGAGTTTCTGCTGGTTGGATATACGTATTCCACCGTGAAAATTCCAGTGGAAGGATTTTCAGAGCGCAAACTCGATTTCGAAAGCCAATATTGTGCATTCAAGGAACAAAAAGACAAAACGTACTTCTAAACGAAAGCAAGAATATGAATACTTTGAATTGTAACTGGTGTATCTCATTGCAATTCGGTGATCAGATCTGATTAACTCCATTTATCTTTCCCAGAGATGCATTTTGATATTTCACGAAACATTTGAAAAATCCTTTTCCACGCCCAAACGGCCGCTTTCAGATCGCTTTGGTTTTGAAATACAACACCGGTGGACCACGCAACTGTCGACTCCTTTCTATTGATTCACTGAAGTCGCTGGAAAAACATTTCGCTGGAGGTAACGGCGGTCTTTTCGTTTTTTCAGCGTGAAGAGGGATGCGACTTTGGGAGCCGGTTTCCTTCTGTGTACATATATATAATCTGACCACATATAATGCCATATTCGTAGATATATACCTATATGATATATATGAATAGACATTTTTCTGTAGTTTGTTACACATGTGTCCGCGTATATAGGTTGATAAGTGCGCGGAATTCTGTAAATCCGTGAATGTAACTTTGGTGCACGTGTCATTCAGACGAATACGTATTCCTTCGCGATTCAAAGTGCAGTGTGTTGCGTGTTACACATTTTTCAACAGGATTGTTTGTCCCATTCTACTTAAAACTGACAACTTTCAGTTCGTTGAATTTTCGGAACTTTTTGCATGAAAGAACACCGACTACTACGGCCGTGGGCAGGTGGCTGGTGGCAGTAGATCTTTTTGTGACTGGTTAAAAAGTTGGTGGTGCTTAACTGAAAACCGAAAGATGTCAGTATGTTGCCAGAGTGAGTCTCCTACCGTGCACGAATAATTGAGAAACTGATGAAATGAATGCAACCTGAGGCTTCAGTAGAAGGGTACAAACGACACTTCCAAATTATATGTGAAAAACAGCATATTTCAGTTAACCCAATATCATCTGAAATCTCGATGTTTAACTAGTCTATTACGGGTAAATCACTTTCGTACGTTGAACCAACATGATGATAAACGATGAAAGCACCTTTGAAATGATAATCAAAGTGAAGTACCCAACGTCTGAAGAATATCTGGAGATGGCGTGCGCAAATTTCAACGATAAACTTGCACAAGCTTTTTCACTAACACTTCGCAGATTGTTGTAGGTACCAGGAAACACAGAGGTTTAGAACTGCTTCCAGGCTGCCCATATCGGAATGTGATATACACACGCATACACTGTACACGCCGAACAACAGGTTCCAAACGGTATGCTTCTTCATCCAATTCACATGGTGACAAACCTTGGTTTTGCAGACTACAGATGTAGAGCATCCTGGGTTATCCACTATCATGCCGATGGATAAAAAACTGGGGCGGCAGAACTGATCTACTCACAAGACTTTCAGAAGGGAAACTCTATGGATTGGGATGAAGACAAAGTGCGTTGGGTACAATGCAGTCATTGCTTCGGTTGGTACCATCACTCGTGTGATAACCACAGAATCTCAGCCGGTCTATACCTGCGTGAACCGCGACAACGTAAACCATGCAACCTGAGGGATGGATCATCTTCGGGACGAGGGGAAAAGGAACCGCACTCTTCAGCGTCACGCAAAAGAACCCACGAATCTATTCGGGGCCACCCACAGAATGTTTTCACGGGCAGTGCTCATTAATTTGCAAATGAGTTTGCTGTGAATATTGCTGGTAGTCCAGTGAGGTTGGCTGAATCTTCTCCCATTGCTTCCTCTGTGGGCATGCACGATTGATGAATGCGTGCATTCATTTGAATATAGGTATATACAAATATACATATGTGAACGCATATTTTTGTGTGTATATACTTATACACATAAGTGCTGTAGTGAGATCACCTTCGATGTCCCCAAAAAATCCTAAACTCCCTGCGACATGAGAGCTGCCTTGCCAGTACCACCGTGCCTATTCAAGTTACTTTGTGAGTGTAAATTTAGTGCAAACCAGCGACATCAAAGTTAGCGTGTTTGCGCAGGTATGACAAGCCTACTCGTAGCTGTATAATGAATTCGCGCTATCCTTACTGTTTTGGGCTATATTCACTTGGGTAGGAATGTTCTAGCTGTCACCATTGGAAGCGCCGCCCAACCAGTTTGACGATTATTTAACCTCTGAAGGCCGACTGGAGTTTTCGTTGACATTCTTTCTGTCTGGCGGTTGTCGTGCGGTTGTGCTTGAGGTTCTCTTACGTCCAATTCCCCGGCGCCTGCAATTTTTGCGTTGAAGTCTGCTTGTGAACGGTGAGTAAGTAAATAAATGAGGTTTGTTTGCAGATTGGCCGTCTTCTGACTACGACTTCCGATCCGCGTCAACATAATGCTGAGGGCATGAATGCTAGTTGTAGACCGTGAGATTCTGAGCTGTCGTGTTCGGAAAAATTATTTTCCCGGAAAAATCGTTTTAATAGCTTGGTATCTGGTGCAGAAATTTAAGCCGTCGAAATCTGCGTCATGGACTCATATGTCTTGTTTTAACTGACCATTAGTTGAAGACCACCTCATAGTAGTTGTTTTTTGAACATCGTTATGGCTGCTGTCGTTGAGGTCGGTTGCGTGTGGCAAAGTTAACACAAGAATGCTGGGGTTGTTTTTAATTTATTCTTTCATGTCTGTCATTTGTTCGTTATTTCATTTTCGGTTGTTTATTTTTTATTTGTAAGAGATGGATTGTATTACGACTTCCAAGGCAACGTCTGAAGATCGCGAATTTCGCATTTCCTCACAGTTTCAGGTATATTTTCAGAGGTTCATGGACGAGATGGACGTTATTTACGTTCGCGGGACTAGCCGCAATTCGAAAACTGTTTTGAAGTACGATATGGTAAGGTGATATGGTTTCCCGAAAACCGTGCAGGTTTATTATCGTTGCACGAAGTGCAGAAGGCGTATGAATGTATGCAGGAGTGTGCGATGTGTCTAGTGGGTTAACCGTTGTTAGTCTTGACAAATCAGTCCTCGCGACACATGTTGCAGGTCACGATTTCATGTGGTCCGACGAGGTGCGTATCTGGCTATGAGCTCTTTCGAGTTGGGGCAAAACCACCCTCTCAGTCGTCTGCTACATGATCCCCATCCTACGAATCGTGCACCCACCGTCGGTGAATTGAACGAATGCATGTGTCTGACGTAGGAAACATTCGCCGCGAGTTAAAGCCTGCAATGTCAAGTGGGTTTGTTACGTAAGATTGGTCACGGAACATAGGAGAACCCCGATGAAGTGCTGTCGGGGATTAGTTCAATAGGTGTGGTGCGCACTATGCGGGATAACGACAACAGATATATGCATATCTGCCTTGCCCAGCGAACGCAGGTCGAACTTTTCCGACATTTCTCGCATCCAGGGGATTAACAGGCACAAGTATGTCATTGTATATTTTCTCATACTTTCGAAACTGGAAGTTATATCAGTTCCTCATAACAGACTGTATGGGACATAGCCGACCCGTGATATCCGGGTCGGCTATGTCCCACTACGTAGATTTTTCGAAATTTCTCGTGAAAAGATGGGCGATCAGTTTGCAGTGAAAGCATTTGTTATGAATACGATGGCTGCGCAAGTAAGGGCAACACATGCTGTTCGGTTACGACATCCTGTTGTGTTATTTTCATGTATGTGATGCCGTACGTGAGTGTGTAAGTGGGTAAAATTCGTCCGTCAATTTTTTAAAAACTCGCTTTTCGCAGTCGTTTCCTCTTCCACCGAATGGCTACAGCAGACAATGAGGAAGAGTAAGTTGCACGGTTACACTGTTTACCGTAGGTTCAAACGTGATTTGTATATCACTGGCCAAACGGACAGGAAGTTTCTCAATTATTTTTTGTGTAATTGGCTGTACATCACGCCGAAATGAGCCATCCATGCGCGAAGCGATGTTGTCCACTTTGGGAATTGCACGAATAAGCTGGAAAACGCAAACGTACGGTTGAAGAAAAAGTCGCACCCGAGAGATTTCCCAGCGGTCGCCATTCAGAAAACATGAATTCACAGTGAGTGGCTGGTGCGGGAGTACGAAATACAAACGACCAATGAGTGCGATCGTCCTGCGGTTGTGGATGTCGACCGGTATATGGAGAACATTCTTCACAAAATGACCACGTTCACAAGTCATCTTGTCCAAAAACAACTGAAAGTACGGACTCCACGACTCCATTTCGAAACAGTATCTCAGTGCAAGGTAAGCGGTTCTCTAGTAATCATCTTGAACATTGTAGCTTCGTGTGCAACATGATGGCGACACTTTCGTCGCGGATAGCGTTGAGGGCACATGTGAATGAACGTTTTACCGTACATTGTGGCTGCCATGCAAACACATTCTGTCGGTGTTTCAGAAATGTTTATACTCCAACGGTAGGGTCTTCTATAGTTTTCCTTTCCCTCTCCAAAGGTCATGTCCCCATTCATGAGCAGTGACTGGCAGAGTACAACCTGCCAATTCGACGGTTGGTTGGCCCGTAGCTTCGGCCGTTTGCTGCAACCAGTTTCAACCGTCAATATAAAACCCCGCATAATGTACTTGAAAACCTGCTCGACTGCAACAACCGCACGGCGGCTACTTGCTTCAACAGCATCATTGCTTTTGCCACTAAGATAGTGGAACGTGCAAAAACTGGCTTACCGTTATACGACTTCTCCATGGGCTCAGCTGCAAGCGGTGTGCAACCGGGGTGGGTGAATAAGCTTAAATCGGGGTTGCCGTGTGGACACTGCGTTGACCCCGTACAGATGGATAGTTATTGGTATGATGCCGATCAGCTGATTTTTCGCTCCAAATGTATGCAAATGACAGGCATAAACGAGTGTCCACTCCGTGGCAAACAGCTTCAATCTCAGTCGCCTGGTAAGTGCACACTTCAAATCCTTATTTTTTTCAGTTCCCTCTACCTCAGCCGTTGTTCGCGCTTCCCCGGTGATTATTGGAAGCAAGTCTTGCATACCAACCAAAACGGATGTCGACTTAGGCCGGTCCGCTGACAGTGTATCGCTTGCACACTGGCCAAATCAACAAAACCTGGAACGATTATCCTGTTGTTATCATTGAAGAAAGTAAGTTCCTTCATATATGCGTGTGCAAATTTCTTGCAGTTATCAGATGCGATGAACGTGATGATGATGAAGACTTTGTCTGCTACACGGTTTCAATCATCCGAAAGGACATCCATAACACATGAAAACTGGAGGCTACATTCTGTGTTGGAAAAAGCAAAGGATATTTGTAGATTTATCCACATTTATCAAATACATAATTCAAGATTCTACTCCCACGTTTTCGTCCCCAGTGATGTCATTCGTCCATCTATGTGTTTGACATAACTCGTAAGGTAGGACGAATGAATGGAGCGGTTATAAGTGTCTAAGTATGGAGTACAGTTTGCCAAAGCTGGTAAGGTAAGACAAGTGGATGGAGCAATTATGAGTGTCTAAGTATGGAGTACAGTTTGCCAAAGCTGGTAAGGTAAGACAAGTGGATGGAGCAATTATGAGTGTCTAAGTATGAAGCACAGTTTGACGTAATTTAAGTCAACTGGACGAAGCAGCTATCAAGGTGAATAAATTCGGCATACTCAGGTGTTGATCTTGGTTTAAGTCAACTGGATGGAGTAGCTACCAATCTCAGCGCAAGACATATGAATCGGAATAACAGACGCGTGCAATAACGACGACGCATATTATATAATTAACAACATTTTCGTTTGGGGCAAGGTTAATAGCAGTCTGTCGATCATGTTTCCAGGATTTCGTTTTCACCAACAGATCTTCTGAAGGTGTGACTGAAATTGCCGTTCGTTTGATTCAGATATTGCACGAAAGTTTTTCTTAGCGAAGGACTAAAGATTTTCCATATTTTCCGCGTACATCATGCTGTTCTCAGGATCAACGAAAATTTTTGAATGATTGATCGTCCAGTGCTGGTAATGAGCTATTTAATCCAAAACTCTGTAGGCCCTTCATTCGTCCGTGATTATTATGGTGGTCGGTTGAAAGCAAAATAATTGATTAATATGATCGGCGTACTCGAACATGTCTTCGGACGGGGAATAATAAGTTGGCTGTATTTCGTCTGTTCCCAGGCAGACCGCCATGAACGCTGTGAATATTAGGCTGTTCTAGAACGCCCTGTGTGGCAAAATTGTAGAGGCTTCCTTTAGCGTAAAACGGGTATTTGCAAATATGGAATCTTTTCGAACAAAATAATGTCGCCTACACGGTTCACATTTTCGCCGATAGTTGTTTGCAAAACTCGTGACCTAAATCCAGTTTGGAAAAATGCAAGACAGTTGGAAGAAATTACCTTCCGACGGAATCCATAGCATCACATTCGGATGTTGAGCCCAATGCAGTTATTACGACATCCCCATCATCGCACACACCTGCCCGTATGCCATCTTTACGATCCCAGTGTGCCATCCCACGGATATCACACCAATGGTCGTCAGTATGGCCTGATGTTAAGGACATTTCATCGCTGGGCGAGTACACTACCCGAGGATGGTAAATTCTTCAGTGTGGTTGTACTTCATGTTTAGAATACGAAGTTGCAGCCATGGTGGTTAGGGTATGTGCGATTATGAGGATGTCGTAATAACTGCTGTCTTAGTAACTGTTCTGCATTTTCCAGAACTAGATTTAGGTCACGAGGTGTGCAAAAAGTAGGCTGTCTCGGAACCTGTTGACGAAAGCCGGCCGCGGATTACGTAGTATCTTAAATGTTTTGCGTGCACACTATAGTAGTAGTATATTAGCTGCTCCGTCCAGTATTCCTATGCTGTGATCAACGCCTAATTAAGAAGTATGCGTTCACACTAATAGATGCTCCGTCCAGTTTACTTAAGCTATGATCAACGTTGATAAGAAGAACACTGGAGAAATCAGAATGAACGTGTATTTAGACCGTTGGGGTTAAGTTATAATGACCTCCATCAGTTCCGGCCAAAAATGTGATAGCACACTGGCAGTCGTCAGTGAATTATGCGGCCGGCGAAAACCTAGACCAACATTCATCGGAATCATATGCGTACATTATAGGAAGATAGAAGGGTTGTAGCTGAAATGGTTAAAGTGGGAATCAGTGTTTTCTTTGGATAACAAAGCAGCATCACAATTGGTCATTATCTTTCAGAAAAGTGGAAATTGAATTACGTACGCATGGCAAACTGCTTCAAGCATAGTCAGTGAGCAATAAACAAAACAATACGCACGTTGTTAATGATGCAGTGGGACATGTTACCCATGTTTACACCATACCGTAAGTAGAAACAACCGGGTGATAACCCAGATCGTTTTCCAACCGAAATGCTATAGGGGAACCAGAATGAACATATACCTCAGGTGAATAATTAACCAACGACCGCGGCGGCATAGCTTTCACTATGAATTACTGTGATATTTCGTGTACAATGGAATGCAAACGCTACGCTGTCGAAAAGTACAAACTCGAATACATCTTCAAAACCATGCAAAATTGAGTTTTTCTGCAGGACAGAAGTGTGTTCCACCACGAAAATTCCGATGGGAGCATTTTCAGAAAGTAAAATCGATTGAGAAAGCCAACATGATGTTTTTGTTTGAAAAATGGCAATGCGTTTTTCTCAACAAAAGTGCGAATATGAATAATTTTCAAGTATTGCTGAGTTTGATCATTGCAACGCAATTATTATACCCGATGAAATCTATATATTTGTCCCGTAATACGCATTTTGATATTTCATGAGAAATTTGAAAAATATCTATTCGCGCCCAAATAGCCGTTTTCAACTTGTTTCGGCCTTGGAGCACAATACCGGCCAAGTACACAGTTACCGTCATAAGTGTCGTAATTTTCCAGCTGGGAGTGTTCTTGATTATAATTCTTTCTGCACGTCACCTCGTCTTTATTCCAGCGTACGCCTTAATTTCATGGAAAAGTTAACAACAGCGGTAAAGCATGGCGAATGTAACTGATGCAACACGACTTACTTGTCCGGTATTTGTGCATTCTCCTGCGTTGGAAAAGCTTTATAAGCGTTCCTTATGTTTGTATGTTTATAGGAGGCTCAGCATTCATGTCTCAACAGTTCAAAATTATAATCACGCTTTCCTGCTTAATTACGTCCAAATTCAAATGAAAGCATGTGTTTCCAAGTCTATGACATTGATTTCCATTATATTTCGGCTTCAATAATCCGACTCTGGGTTATTCTTCCACCAATCCTTATGCCATTGAACTACCGCAACTTCCTTGCATACGTCTTCGGAATATTGAAACAAAAAAATCTTCACGAAACAGAATTCTGAGATTTTACGAAGTGCAACATGTCACAAAATTTCAGCAACTTCCATAGCTACAAAATGTTTTCTAACTAAAGGATAACAGAGATAATAACGGCCTACCGATTACACGCAGCGGTGTGTGTATGTGTGTAGTCTAATATTCATATACGTATACATCTATGTGCATATATGTACTTGAATACTTCCAATATATATATATATACACATCTCCATTAATATTCTTATGAAAATACGCCATACATATTCGAAAATATATAAACTATGTCTTATACATGTGAATATAAATATATATTCTTCGAGTATACACATATATATATATATATATAAATACACGTTGACACTATGAACATGCATACGTATGTTGGAAGAATGAATA